>JALPCE010000253.1:0-35542 GCA_026538705.1 Aureobasidium sp. GC_Fusr_1 | reverse complement strand
TTAGTGTGAGCATGGCACGGCGGTGGTTTCATCTGACGATAGAGCATACCCGTGTGGTTGCGACATGGTGCGCGGCTGTGGGCGAGCGCTTCAGTGTGCGAGTCGACCTTTTTCCTTTGGACGCGGCGCAACACAAGGTTCGACAGCCGTTGACCAAGGCGAAGAGGTCTGTTGAATGCGCAAAGTGGTTGCGAGAGTGTCGTGTAACGTCGTGGATGGCCGTTGTCGAGTGCGCAGGCGCAGAGTGCGGAGTTGGTTCGGCGTCTTGTTGGCCCCCTGTGCTGCTGCCAGAGACGGTCAAAGAGTGAAGCGCAAACAACAGAGTGATGGAGTCAGACGACAGGCTTCTTGCAACAACGGCAGCTCTGCCTGCAGGCGTTGAGATTAACGAGCGAGTCGACAGACGGTTGGAAGGTGTGTGCAAAAAGATCGAGGGGCTGCTGTTGCACTCTCTCACACCTGCGCCGACAGGACCAAGCCGTTTCGACAGCAATCCGTGCACCCTGGCCCTCTCACCGCCTTGACCAGCTTGCATAAACATGTCACTCTTTCCTTGTTCACTTTACTCCTGTATGCGCACGAGAACATCTTCTTGTCTGTCTATATCTCTATCCAATGTATCCAAGACCCTTGCACGAGATATAGCAACCTCTATACTGCCATGCACCATCCACACAACGTCACACGCGAACGGCCCCTGAACGGCCAACTTTACCGCAGTGGCTTTCCTATTGTCATGCACCTGCCGCCTTAGCACAAAGCCCTTCTTCTTTTCTCGACAAAATGTCCACTTTCTTTGTCCTTCATTCGGCTGGCACTTGCTCACATGGCTTCGTGAAACACTGACCGAGCTCACTATGGCAATGATTGCTCTATATCAAGTGTGCATGTGAAACGCTCTTTCTCTGGCCATGCTGAAGCTTAAACTCCGCCCATCCCGCAGAGGGGTATCTCGACCATAGATTCATAGAACAACCAATCTTTCTGTTCTATTCAAAAGCACTCCTCGAATTGTGTTTGTTGCAATAAAATATACATTTGTGGAATTTTGCTAACTTTTCGCCCAGGGAAAAACTCCTACCGAAGAAACTCGCTATGCAAAAACAATATCTTTGTGACGCACGCAAACTCCTTGTTTCGCTGCTATGCATGTGTTCGTGTGCTTGACCTGTTGCATTGTAGAGGCATAGCATCTCTGAATGCCTACTGCATGTGCTTCTTCCTGATCCTACTCCCCGTTGGCATCGGGTTTGGCGCCGCCCATGTACTTTTGCATAAAGGTAATGTAGTCGTACTTTTCCAGGTCGCGATCTTCCTGCAAGTCTGGTCCACTGTGTTGTGGCATTGTCTTGACCAGGTCCTCGATGAGTTCGTCGGGGATGAGTGAGTGTCTGAGATCGAGTTCGGTAACATATGGCTGTTTGAGACATGTGAGTTAGCTTTTGCTTGCTTGATCGTATGTTATTGATGTAGAGTGCAGCTTACCTTGCCATCTGCGACCTCGCGGAAACTCTCAAACACTTGTTCCGCCGTATATTGATCCTCGGTGACTTCGACCATGAATCGGATGAACTGCTCAAAGCTGACAGTGCCACCGGGACCATTGCTGACCTCCAAGAAGCGTTCATGCATCTCATCTTCATCATATACGAGTCCCAAACTTGCGAGCGCGGCCGAGAACTCAAGCTCTTGCAGAGAGTTGCTGCCACCACGGTCAAAGTGTCTAAAGACGGACTCAAACTCTTCCAACTGGATTGGCGTGAGGTTGGTCATGCTGCGCGCCACCATCTGATTTTCCAAAAAGGCCAGTTTCTTCTGCACACTCGATTTGACCAAGCCCAATTCGTAGACGAGCTCGTCGTATGTATATGTTGTAAAGTCGTTCTCCTCAATGTTGGCCTCTTCACATTGCTCGTCCAGGCGACCGATAATGGTTAGATATTCGTCGAGGGGCGGTACCGATTCTGAGATTTTGGTGATGTGCTCTCTTTGGTCTTCGACCTCGCCTTCGAGTCCGGAGATGCTCACACTCAATGTGTGCAGAGCGAGAGCAAAGTCATTGGCCTTGTCAGCAAATGTCCTGCGTAGGGTGTTTTTGATGTCGCGGATTGTTTCGTTGATGACTCTGCTCCTCTCCTTCTCGGCCTGCATCAATCCGGCCCAGGCTGCGTCGAGCGCAGCAAGGCTGAGCTCCGGTGGTGGTTCGTAAGGTCTCAAGCGGTATGTACTGAGTTTCGTCTTGATGTTTCCGAGTAGACCGACCAAGTCACTCTTCTCGGCTACCCACTTTCTCTTTTGGTTGCGCTTGTAGCCCATAAACTCTGAGCTCTGCATCTTGGCATCGGTGTAGGAGCCTTCGAAGGTGGCCTCCTTCCATTGTTTTTGCTGGTCGGTGATCTGGCGGAGGAGCTCTCTCATACGGCGCTCAAAGCTGTTTTGCATCTCCCAGGCCCCTTGCATGTTGGACACGAACTTTTCGACACGTCTTCCTGCGTTCTCGACACGTTCCATGGCGGAGAAGGCGTGGAACCAGTAGGCAATGTAGGTCATAAGCGAGCGCTCGTCGGGCTTCGCAACGTCGCAAACATCGTCGACGTCGAGCAGGTCTGGGATGCCGATCTCCTTGGAAGCAATGTCGAAGGCCAGTTGCATGTTTCCACGGTGGTCGTTCTTGTCGAGCTTGTCGTAGTCGATTAGGTCGGGACGATGGATGTCAAGTAGTGCGCAGCTGAGAGGTTAGTGTTAGCATTGTCTCAACAGAGCTTTGTGGTGGTTGTTTCACGTACAAAGCGAGACCGTCGTTCCAACTTGACGAAAAGTCTCGGACCTCGACCTCGTCGTAACAAGCAGTCTTTCTCTGACACCACAGTAGCAAGCCTTCTTTTGCGCTCAAGCCCTCCTCGTTGATGTCGCTGATGGTGAAGCGGAGAATGAGAGTCCAGATGAGACCGAGGATGATCTTCCGATTGCCGTCGACAATGTCTTCTGCGCCGATATTCGTCAATTGAATGCGCCGGCCTTTGATAAAGTCCAAGGCCCTGTTGACGTTCTCGAATCGCTGCACTCGCAGTTTCGGGCGGGATGCGTAGCGGCCTAGTGATTCTTGGGAGAGGATCTCGAGGAGGTGGATGAGCATGACCTGCATAGTATCGTCAGCCTGAGGCCTACGGATCTGTCGAGCACAAGACTCACGCCATCCGAGAGGTCAGTGACCAGGTCCTTGATTTGCACATTGCGGACCTGCAATTTGCTGTTGAGCCTGTGTTGCGACCCTCGTCAGCTCAATGTCCATGTCGGTCGCAGGCTTAGTGGGTCTCTGATACCATTTGCCGAATGTCTTCTCCTGCACCTTAACCCAACTCTGTTCCAGCAGCACAGCCATGGCTGGCACGCCCTGTCCTGATAAGACTTTCTCTTCAGCACCCGCCGGCGCTTAGGAGCTGTGTGCGACGATAGCGATGCTGTTCCCTCTTGACCAAAAAGGCAGCCAGTAATCCTGTCGCTGCGATGAGATGTCTCGCGATCCAAATGTATACAGAAAGTCGAAAGCGGTGAGATGCAAGTGAGGGAAACACGAACCCCTCGTACAAGGTTAGAGTAAATAAACGGCCTTTGCGGATTGGGAGGGGGCCATGTGCTGCCGAGAGCCTTAAGGCCCAATCGTCGCTCTCCACAATTTCATGAGGGGCAGCCAAACCAACTCTGCCGGCACCTCATTTCTGCTTTACCATTTTAATCTTATAATTTATGCCAATTTCTCTACTCCTTTTATAACACTGCCCACCTAATCTAGAGCTTACGCGTTCGTTCTCTGCTCCAGTCCATCGTGTTCCTTCTCGTTTTATGTTGTGCTTCGAATCGCGGCTTCCGTATCAAGCTTGTGACGGCCAAGTCGTTTTTGCGGAGCTTACCACCCGGACTTCGACAACAACATCCATGTTATCGCCGCTACACATCTGACGATTATTCAAACCGTGATTAAATGAACTCGATATGTATTCTAAATGCTGTATCATGATTTGTACGAAGTTTTGTACTAGTTGCTGCTTGGCAGACGTGTAGAGCACTCTCTGAGATTTCACGCTGCAATGCTGCTCACAATAACCAAGACACGCCCATCTTCAAGACTCAACATCAGAAACATGTCACGCGACATTTGCCTTGTTTCAAGAGATGGACAGGGACAGTGGTTATGTCATGACAAAGTTTGATTGATATCTCTGCATATCCTGTATGCATGTATCTCCTCACTCGACTACGTAGTCCGAAAAAATCCAAACACCCCCATGCTGCTCCGCGCTCTGGGTTGGGTATCCGCTAAAAACCAGGCAAAATCATGTTCCATATGACTTTTTGTTATCTTGTTCGTAGACGGCCGTGTGATCATAAACGTGAAAAGGCGAAAAAAATGAAGCGAAAAGACAAAACAAAACTGTAGAATCCCAAAAAAAGTCGCTCACTTATATCCAAGCTGGGTATTCTTGGAAGCCCTGGTGTTGCTCGGGCGGAGAGATGGGTGGAGTTGGTAAAACGACTCCACCGTACTTGCAATCAGTGCTAGCTGTCGTCGTTGGTGGCGTGGTGGGGGAGTCCACAACTGTGGAAGATGAGGTGCGAATAGCGTGTTGGACGTGCGAAAGACGGCTTGGTGTCGTAGGTCTGCTAGACGCACGCCCATTCCTGACAAAACGTCCAGCAGCCTGGAGAATTGCGCGATCCTGTGCGGATGACGGCCTGCGCATGGTTGGGAAGGAGCTAGGCCATGTTGAGGTGGGTGAAACAGGTGGGGAGATGGGCTTTGCTGGTTGCTGTGCGGGCAAAGGTGGGAGTGCTATCTTTGGTGGCGGCAGCGGAGGGGCAGCGAAGCCTGCAGGTACCGACATTCGAACTGCTCGCGACTTGTACACAGGGTGTGTGAAGGTGATGCCACGTTGTTTCGCGTCTTCGGGAAGATAGAGAGGTGATGCGATCGACCAGCGTGCACTTCTATCCAAGGAGCGACCACGCTTGACGTTGTCATCCAGGGAAATGGAGCGATTGTGACTAGGTTTTGTGGGACCGACTGTCTCAGAACTGCTATCGGTGATTGGAACTTTGGAAGGTGATTCCAAGATGGGACTCAAGTCAGCACGCGAGACGGACATCTGAGGAGAATCGTGTCGGGTTTGTTCCTTGACGAAGTTTGAGCTGCCATCGAAATCGGCGAAAAGTGCCTCAACATCAGGCTGCGATTTAATGCTTGCTCTGCGCGAGAGATCGCTGTATGAGGCACGTTGGACCGAGACGCTGGTGGTCGAGTCTCTACGAGCGGAAGAGGCAGAGCCTTTGCGGCTCGATCTTACCGACTCCCAATCGAAGTCACACGATGACTCAGCCTCCACTAGGTAGCAGAAGTCAATATCGTTCTCCCAAGATTCGCCCGAGGTCAGGCTGGGTACATTGCCATCAACACTGAAAGAGAGACGGCTCTCAGAAGAGGTTCTGGGTACTTCAGCACCAGAGCCTCCATGTGCTTGTGCAAAGGCGTTGCCAACGGGGAATGGCGTAAATACAAGACTATTCTTTGGACGAGCAGTCGAATTGAGAGATGGCGACGATCTTGGAGAAAGCTTGGGCGAGACAAGGGGCGATAGATCCAGCATAGCCTTTGCTCGGGGAAGCTTTGCTGGGCTAGGTCCGCAACCTTCCATCTCTTCAGGAACCGACTCGAGACTGGTGCCAGGAAGTTCGAAGATTTGGGGCTGGCTGGATGTGCGCTCAGAAGTAGGTGGGGGAGGCGTGCGCAGAGCGGGATGGACCATGGTAGGAGGCTCTCTCTGCTCGGCCCCCAACGCAGCCAGTCTTTCTCGCGAGGGTAGATCTAGTCGGGAGGAGAAACTGTGTGTTCTCGAGCTGAGCGACAATGAGCGTGCTCTCTCGTCGACGGGAGACTCGGCATCGCGAGGAGTACGAGGAGTGCTGTCGAGTTCATGCACAGACGAAGTAAAGCTCAAGCCGCGCTGTCTCTGAGCAAAAGGGTCGGAGCGAACTGATGAAGCGGTAGATGGTCTCCTCTCAATTACGCGGCCACGATAGCTGCTATCCACGGGGTCTGCTTTGATACCGCGAAGTTCGCTTCTGGGTGCTTGGAAGGCCGAAGCAGCCCAGAATTCAGAGACAAGCTCGCTGTCGGTGACGGATGTTAATTGTGGCAGCTGTTCCTGCTGGGTGTGTGTGACATGCTGGAAGTTGAAGGGTGCCGAGATGTTCTTCTTCCTTAATGTTTGGTAGACTTGTCGGATGGCGTTAGTCCTCGCATGTCAGAAACATCCGTGCACACGACTTACAGGTTTCATCTGACTCGTGCTCCCTGTCACAATCTGTAGACTCACGTCTCCAGCTCGACGTGCGATTGTCGCTACGTAGCCATCGCATAAGCGTCTCATCCTTGGGATCCGAGCCCTTTGAAGCTTTGGACGAACGCCTCAGGGAAAAGATGGATGAGCGCCAGTTATCTGTAGGCGGTACGGCGATGGTTGTCGACTTTGAATCGATGCTGAAGCGAGACTCGGGACGGAGGGAAATTTCAGATCGATCAGGTTGGACGAAAGCGGAATCTCGAGGCGAAGAATGACCCGACGAGAACATGTCCGCTGACGAGGCTGTGGAATTACGGGCGCCGAACAGTGACAGCCGTTTTCGGGAAGACGATGAACTGCGGTCGGATGAAGAGCTCATGAAGTTCCACGGCCTCGAGTCGGTGCCAAAAGTTGCTGATAGACGCGAGCTTTTCTTGGGCGTTGGGTCGGATGTAGTGAAAGCCATGGTATCTGATTGTTGGTTGGAGCTGTCATCACTTTGCGAAAACCACTTTGGAGCCATCTAGTCCGGGAGAGCATTCATGACCACAGGGCCAGAGAGATGGTTGGAGGGCTTGTCGCAGGTAGTCGGACTCGAACCGAGGCACTGTTCAGATTGCTTGTGATAGAGGAGGGCGTGACAGGACTCGATAGCGACAGACACAAGATGGGATGCACAGTGGGCTGACAAGTGGTTGGAAGACAAAGATGAGAGAAGAAGGAAGGGAAGAAAAGCCCTAGGTAAAATGCAAGCCAATGTTGTGCCTGCAAGCTAGGTTGCACGGCGCAAAAGTACAGCAGTGTGGAGCGTGTACGACCAGGAAACGTCAGCCGAATGATGACAGAGGATGCGTCCATGGTAGGCTAAATCTGGAGGAGGAATCAAACCTGGCCCTCGCAGTCAAGCCACCCTCATCAATGCCCATCACGCTAGGTGTTCCTGCAGCCAGCGCCCAGCGGCCGCATGGCACTTAGTACTATGGAGTGCTTCCCGTGCCTCGTGAGCACTGGACCGATCGCGCAACTTCCAACTTCGAGCCCACCGTCCGGGCACGTCGGCGTCGACCACAGCTTCCGACGCCCTTCGAGTGGTGGGAGCCATCGATGTTACCGCGGCGCTTCTGTTTACTTTGCACTATTAGCAACTTAGGGACCAAGGCGAAACCCGGGAGGGGGCCCTCCGCACTGGCCTTGCGCAGACTGCGCACTTTTTACAGTCTTTGAGAGTTGCGAAAACTTAGAGTTCAGAGCCACGAGCAAGAGGAGCGGAGACGCGGGAAAGCGACGCCGCCAGAGGTGGAGCTGAGGTGTTGCATCGTCAACTTGTAACTCACCCAGCCTTCTTGCTCCAGAATCTTGCTACGCTTCCATGTTGGTGATGGAGATGCATGGATCATGCGGTCGACTCGGTCGCGCATCCGCAATGCCTGTCTGGCGACAGTTGCTGGCTGCGTCCGACCTGGTTGTCGGGTTGTAGAGAGAGCTAAAACGCTAGACGAGCGGTTGCTGTGTTAAGATTACGCGCACCGTTGGGAGCCTGGTGGGTCCCCGATGGTATGCATGTCTGCGGGTTTCGCGATGTTGATCCCGAGCATTTGGACATCGCGCAATCATCTCAGACTCTAAGCCTGGCTTGGTCTACCCTACGACGCACTATTTCCCAAATACACACGCTGTCAACAATGTCACTTGTCATGAGCCAGGCGCTTATACACGGATGGTCAAGACTTGGTGTCTGTCTCCAGGAGCAAAACTGAGTTCGTGTTGTCCAAACAATCAATGTCTCGGACAGGTCACTGCTCCCCAGATATCCAACGTCGTACATACATATGCAAGACGACAAGAAAAGATATGCAGACTTCATGTTGCGTTACTCGCGCTGCACAGATGCATCAATGTCGTGCGACTTTTTCATCCGATAGGTATACTTTTTCGAGTACTCATCTCTTGCTGCAGGCACTCGTCGTTCGACCCTGCCTGGAGCAAATTTCATCTAGCTTATGCAGTGCACCACTTTGGGCTCGTCGCGGCATGCCGGCCGCAGGTCTCAGTTTTATCAAAAGAGCCTTAGAGCTGATGCTCGCAATGCAAGGCATATGTCCTTTTAATGTTGTTGTTTACGCGACGAAGGCCGTGACAGGCACATACACTTTCAAGCCCTGCATGCCAGCCGCCGTCGTATAATGTCCTTGACAGCGTCAATCATCAGCTTGCATGGATGGAAGGTTAGGTTGTGGTGTGCTCGACGCCCGTTGAGACTTGGACAGGTACTGCGTGCGGCCTGCGATATCAACACTCGAAACGCTTCCCGATAACCCGATATCTTTCAAATCTACAAACTGCATCGGCCCGCATCCGCCTCAGAAAACCAGGAATACCACAACCCGACGGTGACCACCTCAACCCATTGGCATGATGCCCAAAAACCCGCTCTGAGAGCCCTGTGGCTCTCAAAGGATTCGAAGGTCAATAGTGAGGCCCGTGATTCAGTCTACCCACTCCAGCCCCCATCCATGGTCTCCCATTAGTATGAAACTGGAGCTCCCGCAGACTAACAAGTGTGGTACTGCGGACAGCTTCCCCGACCAAATGCTGTGCTTATTCAACGCCCTGAGCTTTGCAAAGTTGGCGCCAATCTAAGCAGCGAATGAAATCTCAATTTTAACCGAGTTGCTGGGAATTGCTTGAGCCGCACCGAATCCTTTGATTTCTCGTCTCGTGCGCATGTCTCTCCCACCGAGCTGACAAGGAGATGATGAATAGGATTTTTTCCAAGTTTCGCACGAGATCAATCGGTCTACTGCGGCTTTATGGAGTAGTTCTACGTCAGTCAAGGTGAGAAGGCCGACTCCTGAAAAGAGGGTCGTCGATCTAGCCGAATTCCACCGATCCTGGATCTGGGGATCCACAAAGCAAAGACTTGACTTGGACAAAACACGTTCGTGCACCAAACAGCAACAGACCCATCCACCGACAACGTGCAGCAGTTGAACAACTCAAAATTGACAACGTGGTATGATGTCAAGCACTGTTATCGCACTACTTGAACTCGAGACAATCCAGGTCCTCCACTCAGTGAAACTAGGCATTGTCCACCGCCTTCCTAACTGTCTAGTTTGAGGACCGAGCTTGCGACGTACGAAGGACGGCAGTTAACATGGGTAAAGACACGCGACGACGTTCGTCGTTGTCGACAGAAAGCTGTTTACAAGGGACAACACACCGCAAATTCGCCATGGCTACCCGAAACCGACACGCATACACGCGATTCTCTAAGTGTCTTCCTCAGTGCTAGATCTGGACCTTCCATGCTGTGTTTCAGGCATGAAACTCAACAACCATGACTCTATACACGTATGCTGGGCTTATGTGCTATTGTCCTCTACCCATAACGAAGACTCTTGACTCGCCAACATTTCGATACTCGATTGGCTTCAGGTGAGCCATGCATCACAAACAACGCAATCGACTTGACTCACAACCACTGGAATACTACTCAAACAACAAGAAATCTGTTATTACTGGACTGTACACATCACTACACCTACATTCGCATGACAGCAATTGAAACAATGAACATTGTCACCTCTCTTCGATCGATCATGCATTCTCAATGTCCTCGGTCCTTGTCCGGGAGCAGAGATCCATGCCTCAGCTCTCCAAATCGCAGAGGTAGGTGTCTTGTTTTCAGGTACTGTCTGCTCGCAAGCAACGAGCAGACTCAGCCGCATTCTTCGCGGACCACATCTTGGACACTTATGACCACACTAGAAATAGCCACGAATCTTGATTGTCACCTCGTTCGGAAGTCAAGCACCGAGAATACCACTCGACACGATTGTCGGGCAACAGCAAGTTTCTGCGATCACACACGACTAAAGAGTCGATATTCGCCTCTGAAAACAGACTCACAATCTCCCTAGATGTCATTTGTCCTTCACAAGATGGTTGTTGATGTTCCGCCAATCCTGGTTTTCTGAAAACCGTCAATCTTCTTCCCATCTCGACCTTGTTCTTTCCACAAGAGCGAAACATGGAAAAGCTCACTCTCGCATAAATCCTTGTTCTCTAATCCCTGAGACTCTGTGATCCCGAACATGTCATCCAACTCATACTATCCACCCTGTATCCTGCAGAAGTCCGTGGTCGCGGCAGTAAACTTCCTATGGAACATCCTAAATTCCTTCATGGTCTTTGCCGCAAATGTCTTTACCTCAGGGCTGATGCTTGACAACGGCACAGGTTGCGCGTCGAGCCATTTGTCGTCCATAGCTGTCACAGATCTGTGGTAATCGGTTACTCAGACCTTGACCTGTAATCCTTCTGAGTGTGTGTCGCTGTGACAGCTGATACATTCAAGGTAATGGTCGGATGGATTCGATCAACCTTTGTGGTTGGTCGTCCATAGTTGAGAGTGAGGGAGATTCTGTGGCCAGGAATATTATAGGTTTCGTGGCATCGCCATAGTTTCTTTAGAGACATGTCCATCGAGCCGTCAACCTATCTTATCTGTACCGGGCGAATGCGCGTTCGTGGAAACAGACGCCGTCGATGTAGGGAAACAGTGCCTCTCTCGCTCCTCCGCCGCCAATATGCATATTGGCAATTGCGAATCGATGGCTAACAAGTCGTAAGCAGTCTTCGGCTACTTCTCCACGGGTTTCGAATCCTAGCTCGACGTCTCTGAGCAAGACTCCGAAGTCTTCAGCGCAGTACTGTTTGTTGAGCGTGATCCAGGGCGAGTTGTCGAGATGCATTTTCAGCACTGAAGAATGACGACTATTCTTTTGCGGGTCTCCGAGATCATCGGTATCGAGTGTGTTCTGTATCATTCCGAAAATCATGCTACGGACTTCTCTAGACAATTTTTTCAGGCTCATCCCGTTGGTAGATGCGATATGAACGAACGGGATAGTGGCTGAGCAGACTTTGAAAGAATCTGTTGCTCAAATGTCTAGGCTTTCTGCCTTGCGGCACACATGTTGGAGATTCTTTGTCAGGCCGTGTTGTCTCATACATCTCACCTTTCTAGAACATGACAGTCCAATCGGGCTGGCGTCACCCTTACCAGTGTTGGTGATGTGACAAAAAAAAGCAAGAGTACTAAAGCCATTTCTACTCACATACATCTCTGTTATTCCTCTCACCTCCAGCAGGACAACTTCATTCGGCAATCTTCACAAACATGGCGCTCCAAAACAACAGCGCGGTGGCCATACGATACCAGCACACCCGGGACTACATCAGATATGGGCCCCCCAAACCTCGACCAAAGAAGTCACCACCCAAATTCGAACCATTCGGCAAATTGCCCCGAGAGATTCGCGACATGATCTTCAGCTACATGATCCATAACGCATTTGACAAGGACAACCGGAAATCTTCGCTTGGGCTTGGATACCACAATATCGAATCACATCCCGTCACATCACCTTGGATCACACTCAACAAGCAATACTGTGTCGAGTACCTCAAAGTCCTCTTGACACAGGTAGAACTGTGGGAAGTGATATGGCAGCCTGGATGTAGGCTTTGGAAAGACTTGAGACGCATTCAGCACAGGTTCGACGTTGCTGGTGTATGTCTTGGCTTAGGTGACGCGAGACAGGCACTGTTCCCGTATGTCAAAGGACTCTGCTTTCGCGACCCAGAGTTCAGTCGAATGTATGGCTATGGAAGCGGACTGGACTACGGGTACTACAAGAGAGCTGCCCGTGTTGCGAAAACAGCTGCGAGAGACCTGCGGTATTACCACGAAGTTTTCAATATCCCAGCTGACAAGATAACAATCTCTCTCAACTACGGAGAGCCTTTTACCGATATATCTGTGTCTCTTGACGAAGCGGGTATTGCCGTGTATCCTGTTGGCCGTTGGGAGGATCCGCCTGCCGAAGTACAAGTCAAGATATGGATGACTGACTACGGTGCCTCGATGGCTACCATCGACAGTAGCCTTGAAGCTATGAGAGAAACTCTTAAACGCGAGTTTGAATGTCTCCGTACTGATAATTCTGATCCAGCTTGGTCACAGCACTTCATCATCCTGGAGACATCGATCGAGGCAGACTTGGTCAAGCTCAGACACTTTCATTCAAAGATTGTCGAGGATACGATGGACTTTTGGAGAACACAAGATGGCTCGTATGGGTTGGATGATATATTCAAGATTGCGGGGTCCTGGGCTTTGAACGTTCTGGAATAACAGATTGTGATAGATCATCGAGGCCATTGATCCTTGCCTTCGCTGGGCCGACGAATTCTAACATAGCGAACAACACCTTCTCCCCTCCAACTTTCATCGATGTGGTCATTGTTCAGTAACGAGGAAGATCTTTCACCTGGATTGTGTCGCGGATAGCAAGGATATAGAGATGAGCTTTTACCATTGTACGCTGTCTGTGCCTGTATTATATCTACCCGTATGTCCATACTCCTTCATTGATGCGTCGTTACGCCGTTCTATCACAGTCTGTGCCCTGCGTCCATGATATTCCAACACATCCCAGAAAATCATGTCTCATCAACCATCCCTTAGCAAAGCTACCAACTAAGTAGTACATTACTTGGCAGCAAATCGACTTTTCGCCCTCAACTTCTCTCCATAGAAGAACAAGATGAAGATGCCTCCAATACACAAAGTAGTGAGTCCAGCAAGCAAACTCACACCGCCACCAACTCCCAGCTTCAAGAACATCGGTCTTGAGAACAGGATAGCAGCAGCTGCCAGAGTAGACCTCGCAGTATCGTTTCCAGCAAACAAACTTCCAGCATATGCAGGATACACCATAGGCAAGTAAACAAACACACACTGGAAAAGGATAAACACGCCAATCATATTGATGACGATGCCAATACAACTGACAATCCAATGGATGTGTCCGTCTCCGGTCCAGGCGAAGATGAACAAACCGATGGGGACGAGGAAACTGGAGAACAGAGCTGGGATAAGGCGACGTTCGGGGGTGCCCATGCCGTGTTCTCGAATCTCGGGTTCGACAACGTAGTAGAGGTAGGCGTAGTATCCTGCGATGGAAATGACGACGCCCACTGCGATGGAGAGAAAGACAAGCCCCATCTCACCGACGTTGAAGCCGTAGCGCTCGATATAGACCAGAGGGAAGACTTCGAAGAAGGAGTAGAAAATTGCATAGCAGAGTGCGATGTAGAGGTCGGCGTAGGCCTAGATGGAGCAAACGAGTCAGTACATAGGCCAGATAACACATGTGTCTCAAGTTGAACTTACGATAGCTGGATCAAGTGCAATCAGCTGAATGGGGCGCCACAGAGCTTCAACCACCAAATCATTGAAGCTACGTTGAGCTTGGTTGATCTCCGACTGGGCTTTCAAGTTTTGGTTTCCGGTAAGTGTTCTAAGTCGCTGAGCACGACGCAACAAGATGGTCTCTGGGTAGGTCTCGGGAAGGGACAAGAAGAGCGTGATCCAAACAGGTGCAGCGAGCCAGAGTATTTCCCAGAGAGACCATCTCCAGTTCATTGCCGCGACACTGAAACCAGAGATGATGGGTCCGAGGGCAGGACCGATACAGGCTGCTGCGGCCCAGCAACAAAGGATATAAGGTAGCTTGATCAATGAGAACATATCCTGGAGACTAGCACCACCTGTGGCAAGGATGGGAGATCCAAAGAAGCCTTGCAGAAAGCGCAGCACTAACAACCCTGCAAAGTTGTCCACCAAAGCTGTCGGTACACACAAGATGGTGAAGATAGCAAAGGTAATGATATATGGAGGGTTCCTGCCAATCTTGGGAATCTCCGACAGAGGAGAGAAGATCAGAGGCCCAAGACCATAGGCGAACACAAAGAGAGCGATTCCCAGAGCAGCTGCTGTCGCTGAAACTCCGAAGCGTTCCATGACGCCTTCGGCAGAAGGTGTGTAGATGGCAGATCCCGTGTAGACTGCGGTGGTATAGATACAGATGAGGGCTGTGACCATGCCCTTCTTCGTCTTGGACCAATTTTGAGGATTCGCCTTGTCGTCTGTAGTGTACCAGTCCACGAGAATGACTCCATCTGCAGTGCGAACAGGTACAATTGGCTCAGGCCAGGGGCTTGGCTCCGAAGCGAGGGCGAAAGCCTGTTCAAGATCTGCTCTGGTCTTCGATTGTTCAAGAGCAATTCGCGAACCGACATGCGATAAAGCCGATCTGGCAGTGTTGGTCTTGCTCAAGTTATGGTGACTGCGATCTGTTGCTGTCCTCGTGAGCTGAAGATCGCTATCAGGCTCGAGGTTCTCCTTCTCAACATTGCCATTCAGAGAGTTGTTGCTAGATGACAGTGATGGTACAGCGTTGAACAACTGCCTGGTCACCTTCTCGGAGCCGGAGTGAGAATAGTAGCTCGGACAGACAAAGTCTGGTTTCTCTTCAGGGTACTGGAGTACTCTGTTTCCTGTCACATATCGAATGAGTTGTCCGATTGGAGCGTCCCGAATGAGATCGGACATGCTGGTGAAATGGTTGGGATTGCGAGAAAGAGACCGAATGTGGGAGACTGTAGGAAGCAGGTGCTGTCTTCGGACGTCAAGAACTTGGATGGAATAGAAGAATGCGAGATATCTGTCTGTACAACATACATATACTCTTCAAACCGACCCTCATCTTTACAAAGCTGCTGACAGCGTGCAAATGTCTTCAGTAAGCATGCCAAGTAATCCTGAAGTCTGTCCTGGAGCAAACCATGGAGATTAGCAATTGCAGCCGGTCTTTTGTCTAAGGATTCCAGTATCTTGGTTGTTGGCAAGATACTTGTGGAATGTATGTCTCGCTGTCATTGGCTCAAGCCGGGGTTTGTCAGCTTCATGTCCATGCCTCGCTGACAAACGCTTTGTCTGGGGATCCTCAAACGCGACGGAACAGGCAGAATTTCAGCCGCTGCTCATGTCGACGGATGAATATTCGTGCCGGTCTTACAAAGCTATTGTTCCTCATACAAGTGTTCCTCTTGAGACCAGTTCTACAGACGCTACTACAGGGAGGTACATGAAGGCATCATCCATTGTACCAAAAACCAGACACTGCCATGCGCGTATGCATATTCCAGGATTGGATAGTTATGTGTATATCCTCCTATGTTTTGCGCGAACCATGGTATGTTGGATTGTGGCATGCGAATCGCTGAGGGCAGGATTGCAACTGAAGGATTCATCGCCGTCATTGAAAAGTCTGGACAAGGGACAAGTGTCGACTTGGACCTCAGAAGCCTCCACTTGTGTTCACACCCTCGGTGCCGTCCTTGTCGTAGCGCATGATTGAGATAGCAGGCACGATTTCAGCTCGACTGCAAGTCTGTCACAATAAACGCCTCGCGCAGCAACTGCCTGGTCGGTCAAAGAGATGCCCATATTATCGTGATCGATTATTTGGGGGTAGAGAGGTGACTTGACTTTACCAATGCTCCAAATGTCGAGAATCACCATCTGGAACCGAGGACCGGTACTTTGGGAGCGCTGCGGTGAGGGTGTCACTACCGCTGCAAGTCTTGGCTGACAGCTGAACCAATCGGGTAGTTCTAGGTGCTACCCGACCAAACTCAAAATCCTGCCGTGACCAGAAGCGCGAAACAAACCATTTTCTCAAGTTTGCAAAAGCACCCCCTCAATGCTACGGTGCGCGATTCTGAAAAGAGTCCTGAGGAATCAACAGTCTTCATGCCGAAAGTCTCTTCCATACCGACCAAGCTTGGTTAGGAGACATTGTTACCAGATCCGATCGTTAGGCTTCTTGCCGATTGTGTCAAGCAATGATATCGCCAAACATGCTTCATCGTGCAACGACGGATTCGGCAATACCTCAGAACACACCAACACATCTGACACGACCCACATATCTTCAAGGGATGTCTCAAATCAAGAGGAGCTACATTCTGGCAGCAAGCTCGATGACCTTGGCTCTTCGGCCGAATCATCACTAGAGAATTTCATCGTCCTGAAATCGCAAGAAGAGAACGCAGTTGGAAGTGCAAATACGTCGCGTCTAGCGGAGAGTGAAGCGTGCGACGTTGAGAATGTCAAGCAAGCAAGAGCATCCTCTTCGAACACTTCAGATTCGACAAAGCTACCATGTGCAGTCACTCTGCCTGACAACACTATTGTCTCATTTCCTTCTAGACAACTCATTGATGAAGACATGCTTAGGACAATTCAAGCTTGCTGGCATGAATTCAAAACTAGACGACATCCCGTTGACACGAAAGAAGCTGTCTTGACCGTAGACTCGTAAGGCCTTGCCCACCTACTACGATATATGCTGACTTGCGCAGTGTTAACTCTGGTCGAGCTTGGTTACGTATCTGGCAAAGGATTCGTCCACATATTAGACCTGAAGATATGCGCGGTCAATCATGCCGCCTTGAATTGTTTGTTGACCCTGCAGACACATCACGTCAAGCCTTCGGTTTCACACCTCGCACAAGCCTAGATCAAAGGCGAAGGGCCAGAAACATAGTTCATGTTCCCTCGCTCTTCAATCATATAGGATGTGTGGAATCGAGCGGTAATTTATCAGTCGCCGATTCGAGAATTCATCCTTTAGCACAAGAATGGCTACATGCACCTCACGACAGACACACACCTTTATTCTTGCAACAACAGCGTCACCACAAAATCTCCGCAACTGACAGTCCGGATGGGCAACGCATGCCAAAGTCGACTGCCATCGAACCTCAAGACAATACAAGCCTCGAATCGTCTCAGCATGTAGATGACGTAGGCTCCAACCAGAGTCCACCTATCCAAACAACTTACTTTTCGGCATCACTCGCAGATGGGACTATTGTTTGGCTCACGCGAGGTCGTATCGACCAGTCTCAGTTCGGGCATCTGTTGTTGATGATTTCCAAGATGTGGGAGCAATACTCTCACGAGATCGTTCCCCAGCTGTCTGGGCGGAGTTTTGGGATCTCAGTTTCGAATGGGAGAATCAGAGATGACTCTAGCCTCACCACCACGATACACGACATTGAGGTAGGCAATGGTCCACGCGCAGTGTTAGGATACAGATGGTCTGTCTCCAGCAACAACTCAAAATTCTCAATGCTAAGACGCTGGCGCGTGCCGTTCACAAACTGGAATGGTATGCGTAGGAACCTTCTGCAAGCCCTCAAGAACTATGTCGGATCTGTGAATCAGCATGGTTCGTTGCTAACAATTTCCCCTCCTATCACTCATGCCCTTCACTTGGAATACACGAAATATGAAGAGAACTCCGCATGCGGTGGCCGGTCCATCAACCTGAGTAACATCATGTCGATAGTTCTAGCTCCGAACGTGATTCTCAGTCCTAGTCCTCGTCTCCTTACATCGATGGACCGCAGAGAGTTCTTGTCTGTCGCAGTAGCGGTTTGGCGATGGTGGCAAGAGGAGCAGAATTTATTGCATGAATGGCTGCATGAAAGTATCGCCCACATTCGAATCATGTATGTCAATTGATCAAGCTAGCATCGCACAAGCTAATGATCCGTTAGGGAGTCAAATCCCAGCGAAAACTTGTTCAAAGTGGAGGTTTGGAATATAAGTGTCATTCCAGATATAAGCCTCTCTAGAAGCGTTCACACGCTCTTTGTTTCAACCGCTAGCCACGGTCTTCAACGCGCGGTTGTCGAGTCTAAGGTTGATTTTGAAGACCTTCGTCCCGGCAACGACAATGCACTGCGAAAATATGCCTTGATGTTTCTCAAGGCTAACGTTGGATGGATGGACAGCACAGGAAACATGATAGAGGAGAAATATCCGAAACTTGATTCGCTGGTGGCCAATATCAGGGGCGAGAGATCGTCTGCTTCAAACTCTCAACCATCCCATGCTGTGGAGAACGTAACGGCAATTGGACCACAAGCGATCTCTAAGTTCGAAGGACCTGGACTCAATAAAGAACATTGTCGACAGGCAACTGCTAATATGAGCCCGGACAAACCCGACAAAGCGAAGCGTGCTACGACCAAGAGGACCGAGTTTACGAAGCGCCAGAACGAAAGCTGTGTGCGGTCAAACTCGACTGATGGCGAACATGTGGACAAGGATTCTCAGCAGGTTCAAAAGCTCTCTATGCATGAACAGATCGCCAATGTCATGAAATTGGCAGGCGCGTTGTACGAAGTGAGCACAATGCTCAATAAGGAAGTCTCAAATGCTACACCGCGAACAGACGGAATTTTCGCGCTCGACCACATCAACCAAAGTCTGTTGAACGAACCAAATCCAGTCTTCGAAACCATCCAGAACGATGGAATAGATATCGATGCTATTCGGAAGGCGATGTCGGACCTCAAGACTCGACTTCATAGCCACCAAGACAAAGCCAACATTCTAGCACATCTGTGTAAGAGATGGAAAGGCGAGCTGGAGGATTACTACCCACTCATGAATCGAACAACCCGATCATGGAATGCCACTGACAGTCTTGCACTGCCACGATCTGGAGAATTCACGATCAAAAGTCCTGTTGTCAAGAAAAAGATGCCGACCAAACTGCAGAAGCACTCGTCGACTCGCATGACCAGGTATACAAACGGCCGAGCCGAAGCCGTAGAGCCAGAGTTCGTAGAGCCAGAATTGGCTAAGAAGCCGTGGTCACCCGCCAAACTCAGGTACAAAGATGGGGATTCCACATCCTCGCGCAACTCGAAGCAAGATGAACCGCCAAGTACACAGCAAGACGAGCCCATGGACAAGAAAGATAGTAAGCGACCATATAATCGGTCTAGCGATCACGGCAAAGGTGGAGATGATAAGGACGATGGATTTTCCATATTCGCCATTTGAGTAGTCAGACGTGTCTTCATGGAACACCCTGATAGCAAGAGTCAACTTACCTCCATATCAGCTTCGAACAGGAAGTTTGAGCAGGGAGTATATCTAGTCACGCACTATCTATATAGGGAGCCAAAATACATACAAAACTGTGACGTTGGAGATCAACTCATTGTTCCATCGCTTTCCAACTAGAGAATCTAACGTGATAAGGTCGACTGTGACATCCCTGGGAGATGCATGCTGCAGCTGAGCAATCACTCATAAAAGCTTGTATCTTGGAAAAGCTACTACCTGACTCTCGGCACCCTGCCAGCAAAGCCTCAAAGCTACTTTCCCAATACCAGGTAGGTTTTCAATGGAACTTGCTGAGGATGGGGCACAAGGATACTATGTTTCTGGGTACGACAGGGCTCAGACATCTTTGTCTGACAATGATTTGAGATCAATATGTAACCAAGCAAACCTAGGAGGTCTGCATATCGTACCTTGGCTACAAGGGCCAGATCATGTCTGCGAGGTTTCGTGCTGCCAGCGCATAGTCAATTGTTGAGGAAAGGACGACGGTATTTTCCTCGTTAGGCTTATCTGATCATCTACTGATCCGGTGGGAAAAGCGGAGCCCGGTGCTCTTGGCATCGGCGGTTCCGACCGCGTCTCTGCGCGAACACTCCTTCTCTCTCGCCTAAGACCATGCTTAGATGTGAATAACACTTAAATCACGTGTGACCATGAGTTCATCATTCACATCGTGAGGGAGCGCTTCCAAGAGCGGTCGAACTGGAGATCAACACCGGTCCTAGAAATCCATCCTCGTCGACGCGTGAGTACCTACACCGGACACATTTACGCCACCGACCAAAGGTTTTAGGATCGCTGCAGCACGGAGAAGCTCCAGAATCGATCAAGGAAAGATCATGCGGTCTGCCCATGTCAAGTGCAGGTCTGATCCGCAAGATTATCGCACCTGGAGCTTTGTGGCTGCTGCCAAGCACCGAAGGATTGGGCAGCTCGGGCCCGATCCTGTGCGTCGCGGATCTGATAGGTTATCAAATCAGATCCGTTGTCCGGATCTAATCATCTTGAGGTAATGATAACCGAAGAGGGGTTCTGTTTTTTCTTCCAAATGCTGTGGTTTTGCAGCAGTATGGCTTGCCCTTGCCCTTGGCTACTCATGCTCCTAACGGTTCTTGATCCTCTTGGTAGCCCTGGACCTGACTTGTTTGGAGACAGTCTCCGTTTTTTTTTCTGCCTTGGGTCGCATTGTGGTTGATTGCCATGCAAGGTGTACTTGGGAGAAGTGGAGTCAGTCAAGCGGCATATAACATGCAGGACCCCTCTCCTCGTGCGAGCTTTTGAACTTTCACAACCTACCTTCTTTCTCATCTTTATCCTTGAACATGAGGCTCAGGATCCCCAACCTTATTTCGCAACCCAACGAGGTGCCAGTCGTAGCAGAGACTGCCACCGGCAGCGATGTTGAAGTCGCCGATTCTCAGGAGATGAACGAAAAGGACAGACCGCGGACCCAGGTGACCAACAAGCTCGAAGAGGACAGTGTTTCCCCGGAAGTGCAACATGGAGTTCAGATCGCTCAAGCCATCAATCAAGTCTGGTCTCGGGAGCATCTGATTGCTGCATACATCATCATTTGGGTCATCAATTTCATCCAGGGCTTTGGCAGCGGCATCACAGGTCTGACCTCCTATCTGAATCTAGCAGAGAAGCATGCTGACATCGTGTTTTTGCAGGCACATTGACTCCATACGTTACTTCTTCGTTCCAGCAGCACAGTCTTACGGCCACTACGAGCATCATCTCAAGTCTGATCAGTGGCCTATGGAAACTCCCTTATGCTAAGATTCTCGATGTCTGGGGTCGTCCTCAAGGCTTTGCGCTCATGGTTGCATCGACTGTACTTGGATTCGTCATGATGGCTGGCTGCAACAACGTCACGACCTACTGTGCGGCTCAGGTCTTCTATCAACTCGGCTACAGCGCTATCGACTTTACCATCACTATCTTTGTTGCTGATACCTCGTCGCTCCGCAACAGAGCTTGTAAGAGAACATATATTTCCACCTTCAGAGATAATGCTGACTGTTTCCGTCTTAGGGTGGATCGCATACACCGCATCCCCTTGGCTCATAGTGACTTGGTGCTATGGACCAGCAACCAACTCTGTTCTCGAGACCATTGGCTTCAGATGGGGCTTCGGTATCTGGGCTATCGTCTACCCTATCGTCTGCGCTCCTCTGTTCTGGCTCATGTGGCACAACATGAAGAAAGCTGAAAAGCAGGGTCTTATCCCTAAGTACGAAAGTGGACGCACCTGGAAAGAGTCTGTCTACTACTACGCAGTTCAGTTTGACGTTGTTGGCATACTGCTCATCGCCACTGGACTCTCGCTGTTCTTGTTGTCTTCCAGCTTGTACTCGTACCAAGCAGAGCAGTGGAAGTCTCCTATGATCATCTGCTTCTTGGTGTTTGGTATCATCCTCATGTTTACCTTCTCCTTCTGGGAGGCCAAGGTTGCTCCGGTAACTTTCATTCCCTGGCATTTGATGAAGGACAGAACTGTCATTTTCACCTTTGCTATGGTGGCTGCCATCTACTCTGGATACAACGTCTGGTACGACTACTTCTACAGCATGCTGATCGTCGTTTTCAACACGAACGTCCGCGATGCCACTTATATTCTCAACATTTACACCATTGGAGCAACATTCTGGTGCCTGGTTGTTGGCGTTGTCATTCGCTACAATGGCCGCCTCAAGTGGATCGCTCTGTACTTTGGAGTCCCGGTCAATCTAATGGGTGTGGGTCTTTTGATCTACTTCCGCCACCCAGATACCAACATTGGCTTCATTGTCATGTGTCAGATCTTTATTGCATTCGGTTCGTCTCATCGTTACATTCTTGCTAGACATCATGCTAACTCTTCACAACAGGCGGCGGCACCCTCGTCATCTGCGAACAAATGACCGTCATGGCCGTCAGCACCCAACAAAACATCCCCGCCATCCTCGCCTTCGAATTCATGATCGCCAACATAGGCTCCTCCATCGGTTCCGCCATCGCCGCAGCAATGTGGACAGGTCTATTCCCCAACAACCTCTCTAAATATCTACCCGCCTCTGCTCTGCCCGATTTGCAGAGTATTTATGGGGATTTGACTGTGCAGAGTTCGTATGCTGTTGGTAGTCCTGAGAGAGATGGGATTAACAAGGCGTATGGGGAGACGCAGAAGTTGATGTGTGTGGCGAGTACTTGTTTGTATGCGACCATTATTGTGTGGGTCAGTTTGTGGAGGGAGATTAATGTCAAGGGGATGAAGCAGACTAAAGGGTTGACCATGTAGATGGATAGACGTAGTTGTGCTGTTTCGATTTATAGGACGGTGATACTGTTTAGTGCGTTAGACAAAAGTTAATCCTTCTTCAGAGGGCATCTCTGATTCAAGTGCTCCCGTATTCCTCTGGTCTTGTTGGTAGTTCATTCTCTCTCTTCCACACTGACTTGTTCACTTTCGCCTGGTACGGGCATTTATTCCGTCGCGGAATGTTCTTGCCTTTCCGACAGACACTCGCGACCTGACTCTTCTCTCGTCTCACTGTACAAAAGATTAGTTCCGCGCAGATTTTCTTTTTTCGTGGCTTACCGTTCCATCTTCGAGCTTGAATATACAGCTGTTGTCTCCCTTTCCTGCGGAGGAATCATGTCCTATTTGTGATCTCTAATATGTGGCATGTTCCTGCCTAAAGAGCAGAGTGCGAGAAAAAAAAAAATTGAAAAAAAAAAGGCCAAGTAAGATAAATCCATAAGACATGCATAGACCAAGCAAGATGATACTATGCAGCTTTAGAACTAAGCAGAGAAAATCTATCAAACGATGAGAACGATAGGGGAGACAAGATTGGAATCCACATGAGATTTTTGTAAATCACGGAAAAAGCAAAGGGGGGAAAAAAACACCCCCCCTTCAGTTTTCATAGTAGGAACAAGCCAACGAGTATAGGAAGATTTAAAATGTTTCACGAGCCTGTCAGAGGAATACATTGTCATTGATGAAAAGCAACATGACGAAAATCCCAAAGCCAGGCGAAAACGCCCGTGTCAAACTCCCAAACACCACAGCACGGCTAAAGAAGGAAAAAAAGTCAAAAACGGTAATGCCAAAACACAGGGCTTCCGTGGCTCCTTGTGGGAAACCTTCACCCATCTCAAATAACGCTCACCTGCTCACCAATCCTTGACCTCAAAACACCCATTCTTCTCTCTATGAGCAATCCACCTATCCGCCCACCCTTTCATCCTCTCCCTGCCCTTTGCACTCCCCACATTGACAGTAGGGATAATCTTCTCCACCCTCAACGCAGTACAAAACATTGTCAACTCTCTAAAACTGCTGTGCTCGGAATACGGCACGCCAAAGCATTTCGCCCTATTCGTAGATCCACGCTGCGGGGACAGGTCTTTGATTGAATATGCAGATTTCCAAGACGTAGAGTATAAGATGTTGGAGACGTTGGGAGTGTCGAGGCGGGAAGAGGGTGGTTTGTAGTTCCAGCCCGAGGGTCGGAAACCGATGCAGCGGTCAAAGTGGTCGGCGTAGCCTTGGCGGTAGTCGTCGAGTGTGTCGGCGCGGATCTCGAAGATAGGCGTCATGTGCACTTGGGCTTCTCTGGGGTCTGTGGTGAGCAGAGATGACAGCTCGGGGTCTTCGAGGGCGCGACAGATGCGTTGTTTTCCTGCCGGGGCGTATATCTTGGACTTGAGGGCTTTGGCTATGCCGATGCAGATGCGTTCTTTGCCGATAGAGTAGGTGCCTACCACGACTAGCAATCGAGCAGCCTTAGTGCTGGTGAGTTTGCCGTTATTGTGAAGCTTTAGCTCTGTCGACTCCGAGGGCTCTTGCTTGATTGTGAGATCCGAGTCTTCCTGCTTGACAGATGGTTGTGAGTCTTTACGGACAAAGTTTGCCATGCCCGCGCTTTCTGACTTGAGAGAATCGAGTACCAGAGGGTCGTCGTTGTACCTGACGCACATGTCGGCGCATGCCTTGATGACATCTTCTTGCTCGGGAAAAGCGTACTTTGGGTTCAGATATGTCGTGTCGAGGTAGCAGACGTCAATCTTCTGCTCTTTGTTCTTCCCTGTGATATGGTCTTGCACGTCTGGTCGAAGCAAGGGGTGCTCCAGATGCATACGACATGCTCTGAAATCGCCACAGTGCAGAATACGCTGCAACTTTGAATCTGAGCCTTTGCTCAACGGCTTCTCGAACAGATATAGTGACGAACCGGGGCAATGATTTGCTGAAATCATGGTCACCATAACTCCTGGCGTACCTGGCACTTCAGTCGGCACCTCCCAGTCAAGAGCAATCACGTACTCAGGATTGACTCGTAATTGCTGTTTGACCAGATTCGCAGTGACCTTGCTGCAATAGATAGGACCATGTGACCAGGTGCTCGTCAGACCGACATAGTGATCGCTGTGGAAGTGACTCAAGAAGTAGGCGTTGCAACCTGCGACGGCGCCATACCTGAAGGCATCGACAGCGATGTTGGTTCCGGGTAAGATTTTGTAGAATGGACATGTGCGAGTATAGCTAGGTTTACCGCGAGAAGCGTTTTCGGCAGCGGCAGCATTGGCCCACGCCATGTCTTCGGATCGACTGGTCATGAGCTTCGAGAAAGCAGAACTTGAGGCGTCGTTGCCAATGGGTTGTGTTTGAGCGGGTTTTGCTGGACGGACGGGTTTCTTGAAGTGTGCAGATGAGATGGTAGCTGGCTTAGGTTTCTCTTTCTTTTCGGGCAGAGGCGTCGGGTTCCCGTCGAGGCAGTTGTTGACGTGTACTCCTGCATCGGCCTCTGCCACTCCAGCCAGGCTAACGCTGCAGATGGGACATGTCGGAGCATCTGCTTCTGGGGTTTCGAACGAGTCGTCTTGGAAACTGTCATCGCCGCCATTTTCTTGCTTGATTTGCTCCTGCTCCATCCACAACCTCTCGACATATTCTTCGCCCTCGTCAAAAACATCATCTTCAAAGTCGTCAGTTGCCTCGAAGTCGCCAAAGTTGTCTTGATCTGCTACTGACGCGGAAGTAGGTTGGTGGACCAACGGTGGTGGCGGGTTGACCTCTGTTTTGATGGTTACCGGCATGTCGTTTGGTATTGTGTCTTCGACCTCTTCGTCCTCGCTGTCGGACTCTTCCACAAATGGACCGGAAGCAACTTTGGCAATGGATACATGCTTGACTTCCTCGACCGAGGTAGGAGTCGGGGGTGTAGTCTTGAGCTCGTCCAAGCCCTCGATTGGAGATAGCTTCCGCCTCTTGACAGGACCATCTTCCTCATTGTAGCGAGGTTCTTGCTCTTCCTTGATCTCTATCTCCTCTACCGCATCTTGACTCTTGATTGGCGAGGATCCGGGGTTGGCAACAAACAGACCGTCATCCTTCTTGAAGAAGGACAAGATACTGGCATTGGGTTTGGCAGGTGCCTTGAGGTTCTTGGCTGGTGTTGACTTTTTGGAATTGGCGCTTCCTTTTCCCGTGGTAGCTAGCTTGGGCTGCTTTGAGGCGCTGGAGGTCCGGGGTGGCATTGTCCTGGTGGCCATGGGTGGCAATTGGGTCGTCGGTATAGCGGGTGGCAAGCTGGTAGAAGGAGTGGTGAGGGTCTTGTTTGGTGGCGACGGCGGTCTGCCTACAGATGGGAGCACATGGATTTCTGCCGATACTGATTTGTTTTCTCGAGGGTTGCGAAACATGGGAAACAGTGTTTTCGTGCGTCTTGACAAAAGTTGGCGATGACGCTGCTGCCGAGGTCGTGTCACAGCGCGTAGATTGCTTTCGCGACGGGAAATGCCAAGACTTGGTTGATCATCAAAGATATGCAGATGTGCACCAAGACAACACACTGGAAGAAAGGACAAGACAAGTTCAAGTGATCAACGCGATATGCTTCTTCGCATTTTGGTCTATGTGGCAAAGAACAACAACTCCCCCACTCTGTCACCAGCCTCGCTTCCTTGATCCCGCCCAACCATGCTCCATGTTTCACCATTTGCACAAACGACTGACATGTCGAACCGCCCGATCCTGTCAGAGAGGCTCGAGCATTACTACTACGAGAGAAGACGAGATGAAGGTCGAGACCTAGACTCTAGAGTGCCGAAAAGACAAAGAGCTGGCACGTGGCGCGTCAGTCGTGCTCCGTGGGGGGCCGTCGAGTCAGAATACTCACATTGTTGGTTGCAGCAATGGCGATGCTGTCTTCGAACGGATGCCAGCTCATGTGCAGTATCTTCTTGTTGAAATCAATCGCATCGGCATCCGTCTCCTTGCGCATTCTGCTTCCCTGCCCTGCCGGGCTGTTGGCCCTGCTGTTGCCCTTCTTGTCCTTGGCTCCGTTCATCGGTGTGGGGATTCCAACCTTCTTGGCCTTGAACGCGCTCTTATCGGCTTGCAGTACCACTTCGGTGTCTTTGCCCGCTTCTGATGGATAGATCATGAAGTTGTTGTTGTAAGATCCCGTCATGACATTCTTGGCATCGCCCGAGAAGACGACTTCAAACTTGTCGAAGATGCTATCGTTCTCGTATGTGTCGCAGAGGCGTGGTCGGAGGTGCTCGTGGATGGGAATCGTCTTGACTGGTTGTCTCTCCATGTTCACATCCCAAATCTTGACCGTCAGGTAGTCGCGAGACAAGATGTAACGACCGTCATGTGAGAAGCGGACATCCGAGATGGATGAGATGATTTCTGAGAAGAACGACCTGGACGACGGGTCCTCTTCTTGCTCGAATTCTGCCACCTGTCAGTCCTTTTCTCCTTCTATCCCTTGTCGATAAAAACTTACGCTTGGCGTGCGAGTCACAAAGAGCCCTCTCACGCATGTCAGCCAACTTGATGGTTCCCTTGCTGCTGGCATACATGAACCAATTGCAGCTGAGTGGGTGGAACTCTGCAGCGGTAATAACCTCGGTCAGCTCCTCCATGTTGGCAGGCTTGATGTCGACAATGTTGAAGCTCTGATCTTGGATGTTGAGATTCCACAGGTTGATGCGCAAGTCGTCACTGCTGATGTATGTCTCGCCATCGCTGTTCACAGAAATGCTATTGATGTGGTAAGCGTGGGCGTTGGCGTACACACGACGGGGCACGGCGGCAATGACCGTGTCGTGGTGTGTCATGCGAGGGAAGCTGAGGTCGGCGGTGCTGCGGAAGTGTTTGTTGGGGGCTCTGACGGGGCCGCCGCCAACAGCACCACCTGCACCGGCCGGAGTGAGGTCTTGCGACAAGTTGTTCTCGGCCACGACCTTGAGAGATTTCTCAAAGACCTTCCATAGCTTGATGGTCTTGTCGTTGGTCGACAGCAGGTAATGCGAGGCGTTTTGTCTCCTACACCACTTGATCTTGTTGATCTTTTCCTCGATTTCGAGCGATTTCAGGTAGTCAAACTCGGGCTCATGTGACTGGAACTCGGTGTGGAACTTGTACTCGCATGTTTTTTTCTTGCCTGTGTCAGTGGGAGGAGGCCTTTCGTCGGGAGCGGGGATGGCTGGTACCGTCTCATTACGTTCGAAAAGAACAACGCGGCCACCCTTGTCACCAGTGGCCAGGTAGTTACCTGTCTGGTCGAACTCGACCGTTGAGATGATGTCGGCTGCGTCTTGTCAGCGGCGCTGCAGATGGTGGGGCAAGGCAGCCATGACGAACCTTCTGTGATGTCTTCGACGTCTCCCTTGTCACCAAAACATCTGTACGTGTCGTGTCAGCGTCTATGTTCCCGCAATGGCGTTGCAGAGGCTTGATGAGGTGGTTGGTGAGAGCGGGCAGTGTTTTCCAACAGCAGAGCACGTGCGGGGTGGCAGTGGTCAAGCGTCCACAAACGACGGTCGGATACAGAGAGCGAGGACAGGACAGGGACGCGGAGAGACTCACTGGGTAAACTTCCATGTCGGAGGCTGCTGCGGGTCTCCGTCGACCATGACTTCTGCTTGTACTGGAGCAGGTGCGGGAGCGTGTCCGGGGATTGGCTATGTAGCTGTGGCTAGACGAGTCTCGCTGGAAGCTCCTGGCAAGATGTTTCGCCTGGTCGCAGCAGTGTGTGTAGAATTGGACGGAGGAGATATGGATGGGTTGCGAGCTTCAGCTTCGGATGATGTCAGGTCGGCCAAGGCAGAGAAGCAGCAGCTGTTGCGGAAGGACGGCGCAGCGCAGCGCAGCGGCGAGAGGGGCAGAGCGGCGAGAGTGGGCGGATTAGCGGGGTGGATATCGACAAAGGGCGACGGGAGTGTGGATTGAAGGATGGCTTGTTGTTTGGTGACGCTGTGGTCGTGTACGGGCAGGGGTTTGGGACTGCGAATTGAATCAAGGGAGAGGGCTCAATGTCTCTTTTCGCGGGGCAGACACACGCAGACGCCGCTTTTTGCTGTAGAAACGCCAAGAGTCCGATCTGACTTCACTTTCAGCTCTGCGTTCGTGCACACCCTGTCTCTATTTGTTGTACGCTTGTTTCTATCGAGACATTGCTGTTCTAGAGCAGTGTGTTGTTGTTGTTGACCAGAGCTCGATGAAGGACCTTGCGCCTGCATCTTGTCAATGCAACGACACTTCTTTGAACCGATCCGTCCAGCTCGTTGTTTCAGACCAAAGCTGCCATTACACACACCGCAATCGACATCACTTCTCCATATAGACACTACTTTGCTGTATGAATAGCCTTGATTTGTTCAAGCTGCCATCTCAGCTCTTCATTCTTGCGTCACTACGACGACCGCGGGACCGTAGTTGCAAGAAGATCTCTTTGTATTTCAGTTGCTCACCTATGTCTCTGCTGTCTTTGAGCTCCACCGGCGCATGACGCTTTCTAGACCAGTCCATCTCAAGTTCTTCGCTTTGACTCTGCGCAAGGCAATGACTGCCAGAGGCCTGGAAGCCTGAGCATGGTCACTCATCACCTGCTCCTTATTTGTCGACCTCTTCAGGAAAGATAAGTTAACCTAGTGTCGTCTATAAGAAGCCAGGCGAAAACATATGGATGAGCCTACCATGTTCACCTACCCTATAAACAGCAAAGCCTAAAGCTCGATTTCAAGCGATGCTGATGACCCCTACTTTTTTCCACATTTCGCCCGCGATATCATAAGGTCAGGGTTGGGATGGATTGCCATGTGGTTGTTCTGTTTCTCTACGCACGAGTGGAATTGTTCTAGGCCGCAGCTGCCGCGGCTTACTCTTTCCTTTTCTACGGTGAAGGCCAATTTGACAATCCTTTCGTTTGTTACTTCCTAGAACACACTCTGGACATGGTCAAGCGACAGTTGTATATGATAGCCTTGGGATACAAACATAAAGTGTCAAGGCAAGTCAATCGGCAAGTGTTGACAGACGCCGGGACGCGGATGACCTCGGGTATTCGAGGATATGACCCTCAGTGGACGTTGATTGGCCAGATCTACGTGTCGAAGTCGAGCTTCCGAGATCTGAGTTGCTCTCCACGACGTTTGCCCCGTCGCCGGCCGCGCCTTTGAACTGTCCCTTTGCCATCGCCGTCTCTTTGACACCACTCTCCCCTCCTACCTCGTTTGTCTTGTTGCCGTCTTAGAATCGGCTTTTCCTAATTCACATTCGTAACCATGAGTTCATTCGGTTTGCGACAGTTCGCCGCTTCTTCGAGGGTGTGTCCCGCTCGAAAATCGTCCTAGAAAATTGGTAACTGACAATAGCATCCACAGTTCTCTCAAGGCCTCCGAAGACAGCAGGCCCGCGCCTTCTCTCGCAGCGCCCCTGCCGCTCGCATCATCACAAACCAGCCTCTTCGCGCAAAGGAGGCTTCGCCCTTCCTCAGCAACAAGTACCCCGTCATTGACCACGAATACGATGCCCTGGTCGTTGGTGCTGGTGGTGCCGGTCTGAGAGCCGCCTTCGGTCTCGCCGAGGCTGGTTTCAACACTGCCTGTATCTCCAAGCTGTTCCCCACCAGATCGCACACCGTCGCCGCCCAGGGTGGTATCAACGCTGCTCTCGGAAAGTGAGTGACGACATCATGGGGCAATATTAAGAGTCGGGACTGACACACGATCAACAGCATGCACGAGGATGACTGGAGATGGCACATGTACGACACCGTCAAGGGTTCGGATTGGTTGGGTGACCAGGACGCTATCCACTACATGACCAGAGAGGCACCCGCCTCCGTCATCGAGCTCGAGAACTACGGTTGCCCCTTCTCGCGTACTGACGACGGAAAGATGTTAGTACAATCGTAAGCGCTTGTATGAGAGCGGCATGCTGACTTTCGACAGCTACCAGAGAGCCTTCGGTGGACAGTCCAAGGAGTACGGCAAGGGTGGTCAGGCCTACAGATGCTGCGCCGCCGCCGACAGAACCGGTCACGCTCTTCTTCACACTCTCTACGGCCAGTCCCTCCGCCACAACACCAACTACTTCATCGAGTACTTCGCCACCGACCTGATCATGGAGAACGGCGAGTGCAAGGGTGTCATTGCCTACAACCAGGAGGACGGAACCATCCACAGATTCCGCGCCCAGAACACTGTCTTGGCCACTGGTGGTTACGGACGTGCTTACTTCTCGTGCACTTCTGCTCACACTTGCACTGGTGACGGTATGGCCATGGTCGCCCGTGCTGGTCTTCCCAACCAGGATCTGGAATTCGTTCAGTTCCACCCTACTGGTATCTACGGCGCTGGATGTCTGATCACCGAGGGCTCCCGTGGTGAGGGTGGTTACCTCCTCAACTCCGAGGGTGAGCGATTTATGGAGCGTTACGCCCCTACCGCCAAGGATCTTGCCTCGCGTGACGTTGTCTCGCGTTCCATGACCATGGAGATCCGTGAGGGTCGTGGTGTCGGTCCCGACAAGGACCACATTTACCTCCAGCTTTCTCACTTGCCCGCCGAGGTTCTCCACGAGCGTCTGCCCGGTATCTCCGAGACCGCCTCCATTTTCGCTGGTGTCGATGTCCGCAAGCAGCCCATTCCCGTTCTTCCCACCGTCCACTACAACATGGGCGGTATTCCTACCAAGTACACTGGTGAGGTCATTACCCAGGACGCTCAGGGCAACGACCAGGTCGTCAAGGGTCTTTTCGCCTGTGGTGAGGCCGCCTGTGTCTCCGTCCACGGTGCTAACCGTCTTGGTGCCAACTCGCTCCTCGACTTGGTCGTCTTCGGTCGTGCTGTTTCTCACACCATCCGCGACAACTTCACCCCTGGACAGAAGCTTGAGGAGATCCCCGCCGACTCTGGTGCCGAGGCCATCAACGTCATCGACCAGGTCCGCACCGCCGACGGTCCCAAGACCACCCACGAGGTCCGCCTCGCCATGCAGAAGGTTATGCAGACCGATGTTTCCGTCTTCCGTACCCAGGAGTCGCTCGACGAGGGTGTCAAGAAGATCCGTGATGTCGACCAGCAGTTCGCCCAGGTCGGCACCAAGGACCGCAGCATGATCTGGAACTCGGACCTTGTTGAGACTCTTGAGCTCCGTAACCTTTTGACTTGCGCCGTCCAGACCGCCGAGGCCGCTGCCGAGAGAAAGGAGTCCCGTGGTGCTCACGCCCGTGAGGACTACCCCGACCGTGACGACAAGAACTGGATGAAGCACTCCTTGACATGGCAGAAGCAGCCCCATGGCAAGGTTGAGCTCGGTTACCGCAAGGTCACCGGCACCACCCTTGACGAGGCTGAGTGCAAGGCCGTCCCTCCCTTCGCCAGAAAGTACTAAGCAACTCGTTGCGAACATGTGCTTTTGTTAGGTGGACGAAGTTTATTGATACCAATAGACGTGGAGGAGATGATCGAAAAGTCATTTCTGCCAAGGTGTGAATTGACGAGCGCAATAGCAAAGTCTTTTTCCAAACCGCACCTTTACCCATGATCATAGGAGTCTGGAGGAGAATTGACGTTACATGGAGCGACGGGTATTGCTTCTTTCTTGTGTGTATGTAAAGCCTTTTTTTTTCCGAATAGTTCATCTTTTTTTATTTCCTCTGAATCGTTGCTTCCCGACTTGTCTGTGTGACTTGGCTTCGTATGTCGCTTGCCTGGAAAGTTTACCACTACGACCTGTTTTGGAGATTACTCGAGTGAAACAATGTGAGAGTGAGGCTTCGAAGAAACGAAGATGATAACGGATGCAGAGTACTCAAAAAGACCCTTCCGAGGAGAACATCTTGGAGGAAAACAAAGTATACCAGGTAGTATCCCACCTCCCTCTGTCTCTTGCTGGTTGTTTACTGCTAAAACACTGATACGCGTCATTGCCGAGTCACAATGATCTGTTTATCTTCCTGACTTGTTCTGTAGAGTGTGTAGTATACCCAAAGAGGTTTTTGTCAAAAGTATTGATATTTTCTTACTAAGAATCGTTCGCCATAGAGCAGATTGCATTACTTATGAGTATCTAAGAACAAGGATGTATAAAGTATATATCAAATGCTAGAACCAGTGGCTATAGAGATACTTTACATCGTCGTCGATGAATGTGACACTTTTAATGTTTAGTGGTCAAATCATGACAGGGAAAAAACATCACAATCGCGCAGAAACCAATTTTTGGAATAACTCCCCTAAATCGAACCTAATAAACCCCACACCGGGGCCAAATTACTCGCGGACGTAAGCTCTATCGATTCGATAGGGACTTAAGTCACCGCCGGGTTAGGATGGCTAGAGGTAGGAGAAAGAGACCTAAACCTACGCGCACACGGTCGTAAAATTTAGAACGAAATTAATGTAGTACTTAAACGCGCACGCGCCACTACTAGAAAAGGGAGAAGCATAGCGATTCCTAGGGCAAAAATTGTCCCTCTCCTCGAATCCATGCTTAATTTTATTAGGAAAGGCCCCGCTAAGGCGTAGGGAGGTATGCACCCTAAGGCGACTACTAAGGGCGACCTCGACGCATTCGCCGCTAAGATCCTAGCGGCTGTTTCTGTCTAGCCCTAGGTCTCCCCTATAGTAAGCTAGACTCGGTCGTTTTCTAGCGTCCTTACTAATAGTCCACTATAATCCATCCTATAATCGGCACTTACGAGGATAACTACTATATCCGACTCTCTAATATCTTCCCGCCCGGTAAGGGAAGTTAGGATTAAGACAAACTTTAATAACGATAATAGGGCCCGACTAGGACATAGTAGGACCTCGAAAGAGATAGTAAACATAGCAAACGAGGGAATAACTAAAGCAGGAATATATTATAGACCACTAGGTATAAGCCCTATTAAGACGGCTATAGTCTAGCTATTAGGAGACTACCTCCTACTAGCTAAAGATAGGGCCACTATAGAAAGGCTTATTAAGAACGGATTAAAATAGGTAATATGCCTTAGAGGAAACATAGAGGTAGTTACCCTAATATATAGAGTTATAGCTATAAATATTCTAGCATCTACGTTTAACCTATAAGAATAATAACAAATAAAATAAATGCTTACTAGGTTAAACCCGCAACTCCTAAGAGGATATAAGATTAACTATATAGACTAGTATAAGAAACCTAAGCTAGGAAGCGATATAGGAAGCATAGTAATTAGCTTCTAAACTAAGGCGGGAGTAAATGCTATAATTACGGCTAAAGTAATCGCCTAGGAGTATAGTAAGAAGCGTACCTTTAAGTATAGTAGAGCATGTAAAACACTATAGTGCTTTAAATGCTACGAATATAGATATATAACGCGTAGCTATAGTAACACCGAGAAATGCGGACACTATTTAGGAGAACATCTTATAAAAGACTACCTAGCGCTAGCTAGCACTAAAATCTGCGCTCTATATAAGGGACCCTATAAGGCGTAGGACCGGAGCTATAAATATAGAAAGAAGGAAATAGAAAGAGTGGCCGCTAAAATAGAGAAGGTCCGATAATAACCCTATTACCCTAAGGACCTAGCTATTAGCCCTAGACTATTAGAGAGAGGATCGGTAGTTTCCTTCGCGGCCTAGGAAAGAGAAGAGGTTATAAGGGACGCGCCTACCCTAGCCGAGGCCGTAGCTATAATAATAGATGTAAGCTAGATCGTAAGCTCGATCTCTAGCTAGAGCATACGAGAAAGAAATCCGGCCCTAACCGGCATCCTAAAAAATAGCAAAACACTATAACGCGCCTATGTAAAGGTAGGGAAAGCGTAACTCGTAGGAATAACCCTAAACGCGGTAAAGAAACGAGTGTTTGCCCCGTAAGTATCGAGCTTACTATAGGAGGCGAGATAGAGCGAGCCCGGCTCCGACGCTATCCTAGTCGTCGAGCCGATACCCGAATAGAGGTCGTTACTACCGCTACTAGAGGGGACAATATAGAACGTAGTCTCCTCTAAACGCTCGACACGTTTAAGCCTATTACGGACATAGCAATCTCTATTAGACGATAAATAGAGACACTATAAAACTAAGAATAACATAGTATAACGTAGGAAGACGATACGAAGTAATGGCCGAAATGCTACGCCTCCCGGAGGCTAAATATATCGATATAATCGCTATTTAAGAACCGTAGATTAACCTACATAACGGGAACACTTATAACCCGGTAAAAAACCTGTTCTATATAGTGCTCCTAGATACGGAAGAAAGACTAAGGGTCTACCTATACGTTAATAGAGCACTAAATATATAGAAGCTTAAGATATATAGATACGAGAGTAGAGACATTATCTCCGTCATTATTAACGCGGACGTACTAATAGTACTATATAACATCTATAACCTATAGATAGACGGAAGCTAGCCTAATCCTAGATTCTATAGCATTCTAGGAAATAGCGTTATTCCGACTCTATAATAAGCGCTATATACGTACCGGGACTACGAATAGATAGCGGTAGGGGATTTTAACCTCTAACACCTAGACTAGATAGGATAGACGGAGAGGGTAAGCTCGATTAACTATACTACTAGCCTAAGGGACACCTTCCTACGGGTAGGCCTAGTATAGTGCCTACTAGTCGGCACTATTATACGCCCCCTAGACCGCCTAGGGTAGATAGGAACTATAATAGACCTAGTGTAGTCGACGGAAGGAATAAGATAGGCTATACGCGAATGTAACGTATAACTAAACATAGACTACGACTCGGACTACCTCCTAATCGGAACCATTATAGATATTATGCCACTATAAAGGGCATACGAGATACGAAGGAACTATAGAGTAATAGATATATAAAAACTTCGGAACGAGGTAGAGAAAGGCCTATAGTAAAGCCACCCTATATATATATAAGCCTAGATAGACACCTAGGCGGAACATATCGCGACTACATTAGCTAACGCCATTAATAAAGCAACACCCTAGGTACGAGTATACACCGCGTATACGAGAAAAGAGTATAGTGTAGAAGTGTCGGCGGCTATTAAAAAATCTAGATAGGTAAGACAGAAGTAGTAGAGGAATAGAGACTAG
>JALPCE010000252.1:0-35716 GCA_026538705.1 Aureobasidium sp. GC_Fusr_1 | reverse complement strand
ATGTTGCTCGAGGCTCGACCTTCCAGAACTTCGATTGTGCCAAGAACAATGACTCGCCTCGCCGCTGCCGCCGCTGCTGACATATTGTCCGCGATTGCCTCATACTTGGATGGCTTGAATATTTGCACTTGAATTGTCGCAACTCAACCAGTGCTCCTTCCTTGACTTGAATCTCGTCAACATGTCTCTGCGTATGTCTCTCTGCGTCATGCGACCCGCGCCTGCCACTTTCTAACCCCATTCCAGCATCGTCCACCGCCGCAACCACCAACAACCTCGCTGCCGACCTCAAGCCCAAGGGCGAGGCCGCTGCAAAGGCAAAGGTACTACCACTCAACAACGACATTCGAAAACGCCTTCTGACAACACACTACAGCCATGCTGTGTCTGCAAGGATGAAAAGGCCGCTCGTGACGAATGCATGCTCTTCTCTACTGCCGCCGATCCCCAAGCCGACTGCCAGAACATGATCCAAAAGTACAGAACATGCATGCAGGGCTACGGCTTCAGCCTCCCATAAACACTCGGCTTTCATCTTCTCTATTCAGCATTGCGACCGGCGTTACAGGAAAATGGACAGACCTTCTAGACTTTTAGATCTATGTATAACTAGTGTACAATAACACCACTTCTCTCAACTCTCTGGCCATCAATTACAAAGTCTTCTGCTTGTCATCTGTTGACTTGCCAAATTGCAAGAATCCGCTTTCTGCCACGAGGTGCCACAAACACCAGAGATAGCACAAGCCAAAGCCTGCAGCACCGACACAGACATTGCCGACCACCCATAGATCAGGCATGTTGGCAGGTGCTTGCACGAATCCCTCAGCGACATGCCAGCCAATCATTGCTAAGTAGAACAGAAGATGCACTGCCTTGACAGGAAGCGACAGCCAGACACCTTGCTCCCCAAAGTAGGCCGACAGCGATGTAGGTGGAAGACCCATGAGGTATGCCCAAAGAAGAGTCAAGACAAAATAGGGGATCCTGAGTTCGTCCCTCTTGAGCAGAGGGAACATGGTCCAGCAAGCCAACGTGTTGGCGAATCCAATCCATGCCCGCAGATCGGGTCTCAGACCGCCATGTCCAGCCATGAGCATAGTCATTGGCAACAAAGGCAGCAAAACATTCTTCTCGTGCACTTGATAGCTGCAAAGGAAGAATCCCCACGCTGTAGTTGCCAACGCCCATGGTACGAGCTCCTTCTTTGGCTTGAAGAAGATAAGCATGCATGGCGGGAAAATTGACAGGCTGGTCAGCCCAAGTGCTGCTCTAGACAGAAGACTCGAGTCGTACTTGTGAAGCTTGTGCAATCCAGATGCATGTACAGCACACCAGATATTCGCCACCTTGTCCTCGAAGAGTCCGCGTGAGAAGGGGAAGATACGATGAATAGACTGTGCAAGCTGGAAGACAAGCGGATAGTACCATGCCTTGGTCGAGATCTGAATCGGAAGGTTCTCGAGTAGTGGAGGAGCTTGTGCGTCGAATGGCAAAAACACTCCATTCCACGAATCGTAAGCCACGCCGAGAAGGAATGGCAAGAAGAGAGCCGCAAACGAGACTATGGTGATGATAGCTATACTTAGCAGCCTACCAATGCTGATGCGTGGGAACACACAGATACCCAGTAGGTAGGCGAACACGGCCGGTGCATAGAAGAGTGCCATTTGCTTGAAGCCGAGCGCAGCAACAAAGTACACACAACTCCACAGATGGCGACCTGCGAGCATACTTGACATGGATGCAAGCATCAAGCCAAGCATGACAGTATTGTACTGGAAGTGTCCATGGTCGATGAGCATTGTTGCTGGCTGCATGAGCACAGCCGTAAGGGCAACTGAAGACTCCCATGTCGTGATGCCGCAGAGTTTGCTCATGTGACGAATGAAGATGACTGCCGCAGGCACCAAGATGAGATACTCTGAGACGATAACTGTAGCGCGCATGAATATCTTCAAATCGGGATCGTCGAGACCTCGAGAGCTCTTCAGAGCGAACCATGATGGATTGATAAAGTTGCCCCTATCCAAGTCAGCAACAGAACAGATGGGAGAGTTGCATAGTGAACTCACACTTTACCAAGTGCCCAGCTATGGTACGCTGTCAATGGAGGATAGTCCAAACCCCACCATTGCAGGTCATGGAAATACCAGTGTGAGACAGGCAAATGGTTGCTCAGCTCCATCCAGTGACGCTGTGCTTCGAAGTCGCCATGCATAGGAGGTTTATCGAGACCTAGATACATTAAAATAAGTCTTTTTCGTATCGATAAAATGTCACAGATTGAGGCCTTACCAGAATATCCCCAGAAGCCAGTGGCCCATCTGAAAAGTCCTACAGCCATGAGAATGAGCGGCATCACAACCCATTGTGACACTGTCCCCTTTGCAGGCAGTAAGAAAGACACCAGGGGGAAAGCTGGCTTCTGTTGTTTCGTCTCGCCATCTGTGATGATCAGGGCATTGCTGCGAGGACCGGAGACCTGGTCTTCCCTTCTCTTCTTGCGAGGGCGATGTGATGCGGGAGCCATGTTTATCTTTCAGGGAACCATCTCGCTTCTCGACTGTCCACGCTGGCAAGTCCGAGACCTGTCGGGTGCGGGACAGAACCCTTGGGCCTTGGCTGATGTGCGGGCGGTGAGCCGGGCCCGGGGGGCGTTAGAAGCCGTGCGCGACAAAAAGTCGCGAGAAAAATGGCAGAAAAAAGTCCTAGCGTGCTGCTGCGCTTGGTATAACTAGCACGCTGTACTGCCTGGGTTTTTTCTTTTGCATCCTCCATCACCAGAACTTTCCTCGGCATCTTTCGTGGAATTTTCATCTCAGCTCTTTATATTCGACTTTTTATCACAACAAGTGGGTTCGTCGCTCCTCTCATCAGTGGGTTCAAGTCTTCTCTTCGCGTTGTTGGTTTTGCGTGAAGCAGACTGAGATGTCACAATCTCTGTAACGTGGGTAGTGGGCACATGCACAATCAGGACGGCTTTTCATCAGACCATCTCGCACGCAGACTCATGGCTCCTTGTGGGAACACATTGCCATGACATGCGCGCGAGAGCAGTGGGCTTGAGGGCTTGTTGGCTTCCATCACTTCGTGTGATCATGGGTTACTGAGGGCTTTGCCGCACACTGCGACCATCACTGGTCGCGCACACCATTCATGCCTGTCGTATCTGCTGTCGCTGTTGCAATCTGCGACAGCTTGACCGATCGACCATGACACGCCACCACACGCGAACCGCCTTACCTGCCACCTCACCAAGGTTTCGACCCTTACTGACCTCGACCTCCAGAACACCAACACATCACAATGGCAAAGGACAAGAGCACCAAGAAGGCCGCCGCCCCCAAGGTCGAGGCCACCAAGGTCAAGTCTGGCCGCGTTAGCAAGGCCGAGGACCCCAAGAAGAGCAAGGACGTCGCAAAGAAGGCCGTCGAGGCCACCAAGAAGTCCAAGAAGAGCAAGAAGGAGCCCACTCCCGAGCCTTCCAGCGACTCCGATGAGGAGATGGACTCTGACAGCTCCAGCTCTTCCGACTCCGAGTCTGAGGCTGAGGCCAAGCCCGTCTCCAAGAAGGCTGCTAAGAAGGAGGAGTCCTCCGACTCTTCTGACTCGGACAGCTCCGACTCCGAGGACGAGAAGCCCGCTGCTAAGGCCGTCGAGGCCGAGTCATCCGACTCTGACAGCAGCGACGACGAGTCTGACGCCAAGCCTGCCGCAAAGAAGGCCGACTCTTCTGACTCCGACAGCTCTGACTCCGAGTCTGAGGACGAGAAGCCCGCCGCCAAGGTACGTTTGAATCACACTATCCTACTTCATCCTCGCATGTACTGACATCACATCCAGGACGCTTCTGACTCCGACTCCGACTCATCCGACTCTGACTCTGAGGAGGAGGTCAAGAAGACCGAGGAGCCCAGCAAGAAGCGCAAGGCCGAGGAGGCCCCTGCCGCTTCCTCCAAGAAGGTCAAGGTCACCGCCGAGGGCCAGTTCGGTGAGCCCAGCAAAGTTCTCTTCGTCGGTGGTCTCTCATGGAACGTCGACGAGGACTGGCTCTCCAAGGAGTTCGAGGAGTTCTCTCCCGTCTCCGTCAGAGTCATCACCCACGCCGACTCCGGCCGCTCCAAGGGTTTCTCATACGTCGAGTTCACCGATGTCGATGCCGCCACCGAGGCTCTCAACGCCAAGCACGGTACCGACCTCGATGGCCGTACCCTCAAGTGTGACTTCAGCACCCCCAGAGACAACAGCAACCGCAGCTACGACAAGAACCAGGTCGGTGCCCGCGCCAACACCTTCGGCGACAAGCAGCAGGGCGCTCCTTCCACCACCCTCTTCGTCGGTAACGTTTCCTTCAACACCACCACCGACAGCCTTACCGGTTACTTCTCCGAGTTCGGAAGCATCAACAGCATCCGTCTCCCCACCGACCGCGAGACTGGCGCCCCCAAGGGCTTCGGTTACGTCGAGTTCGGCTCCGTCGATGAGGCCAAGGCTGCCCTCGAGGGTCTCAACGGCGCTGACGTCGATGGCCGCAACATCCGCCTGGACTTTGCTGCTCCCCGTGACAACAACGGCGGTGGTGGCGGTGGCTTCGGCGGCGGCCGTGGCGGCGGTGGTCGCGGAGGTCGTGGCGGCTTCGGCGATCGCGGTGGCCGTGGCGGTGGCCGTGGCCGTGGAGGCTTCGGTGACCGTGGTGGTCGCGGTGGCCGTGGTGGCGGTCGTGGTGGATCGACCAACCGTGGTGGCTTTGGCGACTTCCAGGGCAACCGCATGGCTTGTAAGTGATGCCTTGTGATTCCTCGTATGAGAAGCAGCATGCTAACATTCTTTTCAGTCGACTAAGCGATTCGCTCTCGGTCCTTGTCCATTATATCACAAAAAGTTCGGCGTTCACGGATACCTGGGATAGCATGATCATTCGGTCATTTATACGGCAGCGAAGGACATGATTGCTGGGGATGGGGTGCTCTGTACAATCACGGCGCTAGGTGAGTTGTAGCTTATTCGATACCGTAGTAGTTTTGATAGCATGTTATGATCAAAAGATATACCCCCCAATCCAGAAGGATCGCTCAGTGTCACATGTGCAGCGGTGCCTATAGTGGGTATCCGATTCAGGGTCCTGCAGGTGATGGTAGCATGCAGGTGGTTGGGCATCGGTCAGCCCTTGGAGAAGATACATGTGAAGATTGTTATGCAGCCACGAGGGCGAGACCAATCACGATAAGGAACATGGTGCTCCTTTATCGAGTTGCAGGCGTGCTGAAGGAGCGAATGTTTTACACGAAGACAAAGAGGAGCGAAGCCTAAAGGGCCACTTGATCGGACCGTTGCGTGACCTGGAGGTGGGGTATCTCTATTCACCGACTGAATCGCATCATCGACAACGACCAGTCCGTGTCTCCTTCCTGCCAACGACTTGCACCATCACTTGTTCGGTCTTGACGGACTGGAGCCTCTGCCGCATGATTCGTTGGTGCCTGTCTGCTTAGAACCATTAGGCTGCACTACTCTATCCTACCTGTCTCTCCCTCTTCAAGGGTCTCCAGGTCCAGCCACTCACCCCTCTCCTCGTACCACCCGCCGTCCTCTGGCCTCGCAAACCACATAGCACTCTGATCGCAAACACATCATATCGAACCCCATACGCGCCATCATTCACCATGTCAAACCACTTGAACCCTGGAAACAGAGGTCATGGATTGTCGGCCGACGCAGGCCGGACTCGGTCAGAAGGTAAGAAGCAAGCGTGTGACTCGACTGCGTCTGTGTGCTTGCCTCTTGTCTCTGCGTATGCTTGCTGTGCTTATCTGTCTTGATCTGCCTCCTCCTCTTCCATCATGGCTGGTATGAATGAGGACCATGAAGACAACGCTGACGCCAGTCGTTCAGATTCGTGGATCGAGATCTCCTCTCAACCTTCATCATCGTCGCTCTCCTCGGCCGCCGACGAGATTGTAACCACGGGTCTTCGTGTTCACCAAATGCCAGCCTCGTATCGCCGAAGACGCCAAAGACCTGGTCGACCCTCGCGACTCAACATCGCCAGTCGTGCTGCAAGTGCCGGCGCTGCCAGCAGTCAAGAAGAATATGAAGAGAGCGAGAGCGACGACGATCGGGTCATGACCTCGTCGGGTGAAGGACTCACACTGTCTGCCACCCATGCCAGAGACGCCTTGGTCGAGTCTTCGGACGATGACGAGAACAGAACAGCCGTCAACTACCCCATCAACAACGACAATGTTTTCACACCCCAGCCAAACGCTTTCTCTCATCCGTCCAGCCATTCTGCCAGACATGCCAGTCAACCTGTCCCAGGCTCGTACTTTCCCACTCAACTAGAACGTTGTCAGTCAGCCAGGCACTCGTACCCATCTCGTGCAGAAGCCAGAGTTCAACACTCGCCCTTCAATATGCTATCACCGAACCACAATGCAGCGACTGACCACGAAGCTGCTCTCCGTGCCAGTCTCTCTACTCTGCAATCTTTCGCTGCCGCCGCCCGTGGACTGCCCAAGTCAAACACTCGTACTACAGCTGATGCCGCTCCTCCAGCCTCAAACAGGATTCAGCCAAACACGCTGCGAATGGTACCTGCCTCTGCCCTCGAAAACAACTCACCCCTGCTAGCTCCAGTCACCGAACCGACGTTCAAGCCGACTATCCGCCGTGCATCTACCTCCACTTCCGCCTCTGCCGAAGTTCATTCCACAAAATCGGAAGCCAAGCGGAAAGGCGCCTCTGGTCGCGGCTCATCCAAGGAACGCAGACTGATCAAGAAACGCCGCAACTCTGGCATCGTCTATGGTGCCGACGACATGACCGTTAGCCCTACGCTCTTCACCTGGGTCGTCAGCGTGGGTGTGGTGGTTGTATTCAGCGCCATCAGTTTCTCCGCTGGGTACTCTATGGGTAAGGAGGCTGGCAGATTTGAGGCTGTCACTGGCGAGGGAGCCACGGCTTGCGCACGAGAAGCCGGCAAGGGTGGTCTTGGATTTAGAAAGTCCAGACTGTTCAGCATTGCGTCGGGCGTTGGTGTCGGTGCTTGAGTCAAGTACGGGCTAGGAAGTAAAGACGAAGATCTGGATCACGATGAGATACTGTTGTTGTGTGATTTATGCAAGGGATGAATGAATCTGAATGCGCATGAAAGGGAACAAGGGAGTACAGTACATGATTGAACGGGACAAAGGCGTTTCTTACGGAGTCCGTTTTCCTGGAGGGCCTAATACCACTTTTGTTGATGGCGAATGGGCTAAGGAGGATTTGATATACCTGATCAGAATTACTCGATATGCACAGTGTATGAAATTGAGAGCTTTATACTACATCTATGGACTCTTCTCTCACTGTGTATCGACTAGCGTAGCTCAGATGGACTACAGTGCGTGGGGTCAGGGCTATGGATTCAATGTTGTTATATCATCAGCCCCAACTACCAACACCATTGATTACAGATAAGAGAACATTGCACGCGCAACTAAAATCTGCTAATGGGGTATATGCATAAGATTAAACATAGATACACGATCAATAGCAGAAGATATAGACACTCTGGTTGTGAGAGCAGGGTGATACCCTCAGCAAGTGACTTGGATGAATCATGCATTCCCGAAGCCCAGATACTGAAGATCCAACTGCACAGAAAAGGAGCGTATAAACTGATGAGGGGAGCATGTTATGTATTACATGTACTGCTGATGGCAGCCAGCTACTTCGATTTTTTTTCGTGTGAGTCACCTCTCCTCCCCAAAAGCCCACCACCCGAGCATCTCACTTCACACAATACTCTGATCCTCCACAGCAAAAAAGCCCACGCGAAACACAAATCCACGATTAGCCGGATCAGCAAGAGCAGCTTGCGTATCAGCCCAAGACTCGTCTTGAAGATTTTGCTTGACCGTCACATTGTCCCCGAATGCCGATGTTGTATACTGCAACAAAAGCTTACACAGATCGATGCCGAGAAACTGACATCTGAATTGGATGCGGATTTGCTCGTACAACAATGGCTCTTGGTCCATTTGTCTTGGGTCTTTTTTTAGCTTTTGTAGTTCGGAAGGAGGATCGACGTCTTTTTCTTGAGCTCGAGTCATGGCGCGCTTGAGTCCTGGTTTTGTGGATGAGGGTTCTAGATCATGGTCCCAGATTACCGCAAAGGATTTTGGTGTGGAAGCGGTGTTCGTAGCCGCCTTGTCAGAGTGTATAGTATCGGTCGGTAAAGAGGGGTTGGCAGTGAGAATGTATTGAGGTTTTGTCTCGATACTGGATATAGCGGAGTAGCTGAATGGAGCGGCCGGTTGACGAGGCGTAGTGAGATCTGCGTTTTGAGTAGTAGTGGCATGGCTTGCTCGCCTTGTCGTAGTGGTAACTATGGATGGACCAGCTAAGCGCATCCATGCCGGTTTGTGTTCATCATTGATAGGATGACCGGACTTGAAGCCGTCGTTCTTGTATCTGGTGTCAAACACGTTCGTCTTCAGAATGTTTCGCATGTGTCGAAGAAGCAGAAAACATCGATTATAACCTTCGAGAAAATCCTCACCTGCGAATGGTGATAGAATGGGAGGTCTGACAGGGTAGCTGATCTGAGGGCAGTTGTGAGTGGGGTATTGTGCATTGAACTTCTGACAATCATGTTGGTGTTGCAGCTGATTTTGCTTGTCAGAAGCGGCGGACATGGTGACCAGATCAGATTTCAAATTGATCAGCACAATGGTGAGGTGCTCGGCCTTTTTTGCATTTGAGATACCCTTGCCATCAGAAGTGAGCAAGGACCAGCCCTTGTCAATCGCTGCTGCCTCCCCTATGCGCTCAGCATCGCGAATTAGAGCAAGCGCCAGTTCTTTGTTGAGCTTGTGAAGAATTGGGTGGATGGCGACGGTGGCGCGCAGAAGGGGCCATGAGATTGCGCAAATGTGCAATTCAGACGTTGATATGAAACCAAGGTAGCCTGCAAGTTTCCTGTCGGCTTGACAGTCAAAGAAGCTTTCCGGACGCGTGGGATCTCCTGGGCTGTCGTGCAACGAAGGGGTAAGAGGACCATCTTGAAAAGCGGCGTCAGTGTTGGTTTCTTCCAGTCTGACACGCTTGGATGGTGGCTGGGTGATATCGGGCTGTGAGTGGGCGTTCAAGTTAGCCATGAGGCTAGCAAAGGTCACGTTGGCTTGGGGTGATGGTCGTGGAAGAATCTGCGTTGGTGTCGTGTTTGTTTCTGGTATGTTCGTGGTATGATTGCCAGAAGAGGGCGCGAGAGGTAATCCAGGGACTGGTTCGTCCATGTTGAACCGGCCGACGAAATGAGTCTGAAGAGCGAAGGCGGAATTGTGGTTAAAACAAGACACGTGAGCTACGGTAGTCACCGACCATGAACCTGGCCGTTCGATAGCTTTTGAAGAAGATAGACTGTCACAATGCACAATCGCAAAAATTCGAAGTAGGGCCAACAGGAGATGGCGACAGGGCTCCCACGAGACGGGCAGGTTGCTCAAGCATCAAATGTGCATTTTGATATTTAGCAGGAAGCGCTTTATGTAGCTCAAATGCGAGTCCGTGTACTCTTTATGCACAAGCAAGCGAGCTAGGCCTTTGGAGGAAGCCAAGCTCCTGCAATCTCGAGGCTTTGTAAGTCTCACTGTGTTTCTGAGAACGAGGTATGAGATGGTGAGATGGTTGACAGACGTCAAAGTAAAGCACGAGGCAGGCAGCCGCCATGGGGCCTCCTTGGCAGAGGTTAACTCGAAGAGGCAATTGCCTGTCGATCGTTCGCGTCCCGTCGGTTGCACCGCAACTGTTTCGCGACTCGCGACTGCTTTCGCTCTGTCTGTCTATTTACACAGTCGCAACCAATTGACTCGAAGCCTTCTATACGGAATCTGTCCCGGACGATACAGTCGCTAGAGTCGTTACCCATCGCCTATTAGTCTGGACTTTCGCAGTGTCTGCGACAGACAAGCCTCGCCAGAATCTGGGGCGTACCGAGACATTCGAACCATCCCAAGACCATTCCGAAAAAAGAAGCATACCATTGTAGTCGCGATAGAAACATTAGCAAGAGCCGGGACAATCAGACACAGGGGCGCGTCGTTCGCCTTGTCACTATACTTTCGAGTCCCCTCATCGCAAGCCCCGGCCCTGGCCGCCAGTGGGCTACGGCTGGGGTTGTTTAATCACTCGATACCTTTCCTGTTATCGTACACCTCACTTCGTCAGCCACCATGGTCACCACAAGAGGAGCTGCCCATCCGGATCGTACGCCGACTCAGCATCAATCTGGCCAACAAGAGACACAGTCCACCCAGCAAGCCACACAACAAGCTACCCAGCAGGCCACCCAACAAGATGAACCAGAACTCGATGAGGTCGAGGTTGCTGATGTCGTCTGTATCCTCCATCCGTGCTCGCTTGCTGCCTATCAGATTGTCGTCAACACAGCATTGAGAGCTCCCCAGCACGTACTGCAGAATGTGACCCCCAGCACCTACAGTGATGGTCTGAGCATGGCAGATCTTGAGAAAGAGGAGACGTTTCCCGCCCCTGGACAAGATCAAAGACACCCTCTGGATCTCGCCCTGCGCATGTCTGCCAAGGTCTACAATCCCGCCATGGGCTTCGTCTTTGGTCGGAACCCCAACGCTTGCGACATTGTCATCGACACCGACACGGTCAAAAGAGTCAGCAACATGCATTTTAGGATTTACATGACTGACGCCGGCGTCTGCATGCTCCACGACATGTCCACCAACGGAACTATAGTCGATGGCAAGCTTCTGAGAGGTAGAGGTAGTAACAATGCCGCTACTATGATGCTTACCGCAGGCTCTGTCATTCAGATTCTGTCGACCAAAAGAGACGAGAGTTTGAAGTTCATTTTCCGTATCCCTTCACGAGACAACCACTACGAAGAGTACGGCAAAAGGTTTGCCGCCTACCTGCATCACGTCAATCTCGAGAAAGAAAAACAAGCACAGAACGGCCAGACTCAGGGAGCGCGACCTGGTGCGAAAACACAATCCAAGATTCCACCCAGCGTGAAACCTATGCTGTTACAAGGCAACCCTTTTGGTATGCATTGGACCGGTGGTGACAAGTACAACGTCACCGGCCATCTCGGAAAAGGCGCTTTCGCTACTGTATACCGCCTCAACAGCAAAAGTAATGGTCAAATGTTTGCAGCAAAAGAGCTGGAGAAAAGGACATTCATGAAGAATGGTGTCATCGACAAAAAGCTCGACAACGAACTGCGCATCATGAAGGGCATCAGCCATCCACATGTTGTGCAATATATTGACTGCCACGACGTCAAGAACCATCTATACATCATCATGGAGTTGGTACCTTTCGGCGATCTACAGCAGTGGCTTGGAACGAACGGCCCTTTGCCCGAAGCTCTTGCCAAACCGATGGCCATCCAAGTCTTCGACGCACTAGCGTACCTGCATCGCAACATGATCACACATCGAGACATAAAGCCTGACAATATTCTGATCGCCGACACCAATCCACAATCTTTTTCAGTCAAACTCTCCGACTTTGGACTCTCAAAGGTCATCTCCGATAATGAGACCTTTCTCAAGACTTTCTGTGGCACATTACTTTATTGTGCTCCCGAAGTCTTCCCTCACTACGACGCTCATTTCAATGTAAAGGGTCGTAAGCGCGATCGCAAGGGTGCTTCACAGCAACGAGGGAGATACCATTCTTACAGCTCATGTGTCGACATATGGTCGTTCGGTGGAGTGCTATGGTATGCCATGAGTTCGAAACCACCCTTCGAAGGCATTGCAGACAACACTGGCAAAGCCATGTTCGAGCGTATTGTCGGCACCAGTCTAGACACCACCGTCCTCGAGAAGCACCACATTTCCGGTGACGCCATAGATTTGCTAGAAGACATGCTCAACACCGACCCTGCCATTAGACCTTCTGCACTACAATGCCTCTCATACCCTTGGCTAGGTGGAGAAGCGAGTCAGATCGAGGAGGAGCCTCCATCAGGCCTTTTGACGATTGAAGAAGAGGACACAGAGGCAGGCGCAGCACACGACTTGTCCCAACTGAGCATCCATGGAAACTGGAGCACGACCAAAGGCGTTGGTGTTGACTCTGGCGACTCGGACATTCTGGATCCCCGACAGTCAAAACGCTTCAAGAGTGGACAGATAGCCTCTCAAGCACCTGCGCCGTCACAATCACCAGCCCATTTCTTGCGCCCAACGAACGCTGCTGGGGACCCCAGCATCCAAGAGCTTGCGGTGAACTCACAACCTCCACGCCTCTTTGGCGAGGTCCAGCCTTCATTGGTAAAGAGTTCAGGTGTATTCGGCACTCAGGTTCAGAAACCTATGTTCGCGTCACCGCCAGGCTACTCAAGCATAGACCCATCAAAGGTTCAGAACGCCCAGAATGAGTTGTTCACGTCTGCCGCCAGTCACCAACCCGAAGACCAACTAGAAGGTGTTAGGAGGAGAGCCCCATCTGAGAGCAATCTACATGCGTCTCACAACTTCGCGAGTCTCGTGGGGGCAGAATCAGACATGCGGGACCTTAACATGGATTCTTCGCAATCAGCCTTCTCGGCGACCGCTGATGAGAGCGAGCCAAGTACCCCAACCACACCGAACGATCCACCCCAGGCGTCTGTAGGGCAGACTGGTGGGAGTATGGAAGAAACGCCTCGTGCAGCTCAACCGATTGAAAGGAAGGTCTCTTTCAATCGACAAATCAGCCTTCCACTTTCTGCCTCGTCCTTCTATGACCCTGCAGACCCTAGCACGCACTCTCTTGAATACGCCTCTTCTGTCAGCGGCCACGACTTTACTAGTCACAACCTTCTGCCTAGAGCAAGCTTTCATTCATTGCCACCAACGACTGCTAATTCCGGGGTCGACTTTGAGTTCGATCGACCACTGCATACTGTTGCGCAAACACAGCCCGAGTTCATTCGACCCGCACCCCGTCTGGGTCGTTTGGCAACAACCTCCGACTCTTTTTGTGCTGCGACACTCGACCTCGCCTCTCGTATCACGACATGGGGCAGAAGTCCGTTGAACACCGTGGTCTTTCCAGATCCGCTAGACACTCGTGTACCTAAACGCGGCATCATGATATACTTCCATGCCAAAGGCATCGACAGACTAGAAAGAACCGGCGGCGACTGGACGAAACTGCCCGACCTGCACTGCTTGATTGCCACAGACAGCAGCAACGGCATCTTCATCAACGACGTCAAGCTCAGTGCCAAAGACGCAAAAGGCAAGCAGCTCTACGGAAGAGTCTACACTGGCGACCAAGTCACCGTCTGTCAAGGACACACCTCAGCAAACTTGCTCAAGTTCAGTTGTGTCTTCAACCATGGCCAAGCGAAGCAGCAGCGCCCGCGCGATGGACCGGGATTTGAGATTGAGCAGATGGGACACGATTAAAGGAAGAAAAAAAGCAAACACCAACAAGTCATGTACATCTCACGAACTGGCAAACGAAGGCAGGCATATGGGGAGGATTTATGGGGATTTTTTTCTTCTTCTTGTAGCAGGGGGATCATTATAAAAGGATTGGTAGTGTTTCGCATGTGTTTATTTCGCAACGTTTCGTTTTTTGTTTTCCCTTTTTCTTTTTTCTCGTTCTTGGGCATAGTAGATTCCAGCGATGTAGATGATGTATATTTTACATAATCGTTGAATGCATTTCGAGCAAATCTAGAAAAACTTGTGTGAGTTGTGATGTGCTGTGGAAAGGAGCGACTCATGCTCGAAGGCACAAAGCCGGAGAGTTGCGATGGACATGTTTCCCTTTCTACTCGTTATATATGTAAAGTGATGGGATAAAAACAGCCACTAGCACATGCCGGAACAATAACAGAATGCAATGGTACTACTTTGTACGCAGACTCTACTTTTCAATCTGTGCCAGTGGCGTGGGAGTGGGTGTCCTTAACCACTCGCCATTGAAAGCGTTGATGAGCCAGTTACTCAGCTCTACAGACACTTGTTAGCACACGATGTTTGAATTTTTCCGGGAACAGTGGTCAACTTACTTTCATACACCACTCTGTTAGCATTGTGGAAATAGATACTGTGATCCGAGTCGGGGAAAAAGTGCACATCGTAGTTTTGCACGTTTGCCAGGTCCAGTTTGTCCAGCAGACTCAACGTATTTTGGAAGTGTACATTGTCATCCGCAACACCATGCATGACCATGAACCTGACGTTTTTCGAAAGAGCATCCACGTCCGTGATGGTAGAGTTTTCGTAGCCGACAGGGTTGTGCTGGGGTGTGTGCATGTAACGTTCAGTGTATATGCTGTCATAGTATCTCCAGTCCGTCACCGGAGCGACAGCCATGCCGTATTTGAATGTGCGACCGGCATCTTGCTCGAGGGTCTTGAGGGTCATGAAACCGCCGTAACTCCAGCCCCATATGGCTATGCGTTCGGCGTCAACGTATTTCTTCGCGGCCCACATCTTGGCTGCGGCGATCTGATCGTGAGCTTCGTAGTGTCCGAGGTTGCCACGGACAATACAGCGGGTGGCGCGGCCGAGGTGGCCAGTACCACGTCCATCGAGAGTGACCACTATGTAGCCGAGAGACGATGCGACGTAGGATTGGAAGTCGAGATGGAATTGTCGATCAACCTGCTGAGAGGCAGGACCGTTGTAAAGGAAGAACAGAACAGGATACTTCTTCCTTTCGTCAAAGTGGGGTGGGCGACGCTCAACGAGATTCAAGTCGAAACCGTCTACGTTGATGGTTTGGTAGATCTCGATGGGCAGTTCTGTTTTGGTAACAAGTTCTCTCAGAGGCTTGTTCTTTTCCACAGTGATTTCCAGCTTGTCACCGTTGCTAGGAGTATTCATCACCTTCTGCCACGGAATACCAGGGCCTTTGTTTGTCAGGAGTAGATAACCTCCACCTTTAGAGAAAGACCCAGAGTAGTATCCGATCTGACTATCATCAGTGATAGACTTGAGGTCTGATGCATCGAGTTTGACGCTGTAGATGTGGCGCTCGATAGACGACTTCTTGGTGGCTACAAAGTACACGAGATTGTTCTTGAGATCCAACGCGGACGGAGCGTCGACGACTTCCCATTTGCCCTTGGTGAGCATGACTGGCTTTGGGTTGTCCAATGGTGTGAAGTAGGCAAGGTGGTCGTAGCCATCATGGATGACTGTATCGATGTAACCGTCATGTTCTCGACCATTGGCAGGGTCGGAAGGGACATATGTCGTTGTTTGAGAGACTTCGAACCAACCTCCATCGAGGGCATTTACATCCAACTCTCTGATAGTCTTGCCTTCTCTTCGTTCGGCATCGATGAGAACCACCTTCAGCACGTCACTCTCACGATTGGTCTCGCGAATGATGACCTTGCCACTGCGACCAGCCCAAGTGACTTCAGTGATCAGACGATCTTTATCCTTGAAGTCGCCTTGAATGGGAACAGTAAAGACCTGGCTTTGGGCAATGTCGTACAGCTGCACGGTGACAACGGACATGGGGGCTCCCGCCTTGGGATACTTGATCTTGCGCACTTCCGGGTAGTTCTCCTCTCCCGGCTTCGGTTGCTTGCCGCTGGGTCTCGAGAAGAAGTACTGAACAGGATATTCGGGTACGGCGGCCTCGTCGGTGCGGAGGAAAGCAAGATACTTGCCATCGCCAGACCACCAGGTAGCTTTGTTACTGGAGAAGACTTCCTCTTCATAGACCCAATCCGGCACACCGTAGAAGAGTTGAGCACCACCATCGGTCGTGATAGACTTTACTTTGTTTTCTGCAAGGGTTCGAATGTACATGTTATTGTCCCTGGTGAAGACGACGGCATCGCTATTGGGAGACCATGAAGCGAATTGAATCCTTTTGTTGGGCTCAGCAGGATCAAGAGGCTCGGCAGTCTGGCTATCGACATGGAAGATCCAGTATCTGCCGGTATTTGAATGTCTCCAATTCTTCTGGATGTGAGACTGAATAAGAACGTGTTTGTGATCGGCACTGGGCCAGACATTGCTCGGGCTGATAGCCTCGTCGTTATAGTGGAAGCCACCGTTCTTCATCAACGTCTTACTGTGTTGTTGGGAGGGCTGGGCGTCCTGCATGTGTCTGACTTCCTCGACAACCAGGTAGTCTCTGCCCCCTTCTCCCCACCGTAGCAACAGGCCGTCTTCTCCTTGGGCACCTTCAATCCACGATATTCCATGGCTCTTAGGGTAGAATTGACCTTGCAAGACTTGTTCCAGGGTTATCTTTCGGCCGTGGCCAGCCGTCTTGGTGGCATGAGGATCGTGAGGACGACTCGCGAGCGACTTGTGTGAGCCGGAGCTGAGGAAGAGAGCTAGCGCTGCAAGCCAGCCTACAGCGGCAATCGAAGCGACGATGTACAGGATACGACGGGCCTTGGAGTCGATGCCATGGCTCTTGTGCTTCCAGGCTGCTCTGTCTTCAAAGTCGAACTGTTCGGAATGCGGCTGCGAGTACAGGGCTTCTTTAGCCTCGATAAAATTCGGATGGCCTGACAGATGTTCTAGCACAAGTGAAGTGGTGGATATGGATGATGCGGACGGCCGTGGTTGGTCATGGTCGTCGGTCTGGTTGGCATCGTGCCTAGTCAGAGGCAACGCTTCTTCGTCGTCTCGGAAAGCCATGCTCGCCTGCCTTCTCTTACATAAAATGCCCCTTAGATGCGTGAATGCTGGCTCTGAAAATACAAAAGAATCGGTCTATAAGACAAGATCAAGCAACCTTGTTGCCTCGAGACTCCTATCGCCATGGCGCGCAACGGCAGCCACCATGGTCCATTGTCGCGTCAGCCTTGGCATCCTTCCCATTCAGCACCCTTTGCGGCTCTTTCACTTGCAATGTCCCACGCTTGCGGAGACTATCCTCGGAGGGGAAAAAGGAAAGACCACAGGACGAACAAATGCCTTGTTTGGTCAACAGTGAAGATGGGCAGGTAATGTGAAAGTGCAGGGATTGTGTTGGTCGATTGTGGCATGCTGGCTTGGCTTGCTGTTACCTCGGTATAGCACATGCCAGCCAGCACCAGCATTACTGGAGGTGACTATTTAACTTGCTATTTCAACCGTCGTCCATACCATCATCGGTCAGATACTGTTTGTTCTGACAGGTTTGCAAATATTTTGACCAAGTGCCAGGGTCTGCCATGCTGCTTGTCCGGCTGGCGACAATTCATCAAAACTGGAATTGCTTCCGTGTGAACCCGCTTCTCGCATCTTCTGTTGTCACTCAGTCACCTTTGCTTCACTGCGTCTGTTTAGACCGGACAATTGACTGAACCAGCACCATCACGGCGTGCGACCATCTGGTGACATCGCCGAGACCTTTCCAACTTCCTTCGTCAATCAACAACTTTGCTCAAATATCATAATTCTCAACGCATCGTAACGACATCATGTCTCTCAACCTCGAAAAGCAGCTTCTCTTCGTATGTTCTGCACTTGACCCTCTATTAAGTAGTCTTGCTAACGTTCTGCGCCAGTATGGTTCTTACCATCACAATCCCGTACGATCTCTACTCAATGAAGAAATCATCAATTATTAACTCCAAACCAAGATCAATGTTGCCATCCACATCACCTGCGTCCCTCTGATTCTTTTGACCGCATTCCTCTTCGTTAGTCGTCTGACCTGACAAAATTCGAGACTTTTTCTAACCATCTCAGTGCACCAACACTCCTGCAATTCCTCTTCCGGATGCCGTCACCATCCCCAACTTGCCAGCCAACTTAGGCACCATTGTGGCTTCGCTCTACTCTACTCTCTACATCCTCATGGAACCCGTTGCTGGAGGAATGTTGGCTCCTCTCCTGCTCTCCGCCACTGCCTACACCAATCACCTCACCTCGACCTATGGTATGACGGCCAACTACTATGCTCTTGGCTTGCACATCTTCGCTTGGATCGCCCAATTCATTGGGCACGGCATCTTTGAAGGTCGTGCTCCTGCTCTAATTGACAATCTCGTCCAGGCACTATTCCTGGCTCCTTTCTTTGTCTGGCTTGAAGTCCTCTTCTTCCTTGGATACCGTCCCGAGCTCAAGGCTAGGCTTGACCAATCGGTCGCTAAGGAGGTTACCAAGTTCAAGGCTTCAAAGACCTCAAATGGCAAGGTTCAGTCCAATGGTACCGCCAATGGTGCAGCCCATTGATACAAAAAGATGGACTGTGAAAGATTTGAACAACACCATGCGCTAGTTTGATATTCACCTCTTCGCTCAGAACTCCTTCTTGGGTATATGCTGGCAATACATCAGAAAGAAGAAAGCTCATTGGTTCGAGGCACAGGGGTCGGATTGGTTAGCGGATAGTACCTGAAGAGCGAGTGCTAAATTTTCGATCAGACAATTGGCTGTACGTAGGAGTTAACTTTCCCACTCGCATACCCTCACTCAGGTATTATGCTGGGGGATGTTCTTTACAGTCGAGTGGTCGAGCTCCTCAAGAATGAAACACACGAGCGCAATGGCGCCTTTTCAACTGACTACTATCATCGCGTTTCACTCTTGCAGTATGACAGTACATTATCGTGAATCCAAAATGTGATAGATTTCAAGGGAGGTTGTCTCATCAGAAGTATTCGGAACATTCAAATCTACCACCGGGTTTGCTGATACATAGATCCGCCAGAATCAGACGCTATACCATGGCCTTGTCAATTGACGGTTACCGAGTTGGATCTCAGGCAAGCGGTTCCTAGTACCAATGGTCAGTGAGTTACATATCATTGAGTTTGGGAGCGTTCTTACGAGCTGAACGCGAGTAGCAGCAGCTTCTTTGAATGCCTGAGTGATGATACTGCGAGTCTTGTCGTCGCGGACTGTAACAGTAACCGGCATTTGTTCTCCCGGATTACCAGGCATCTCTCCAGCAAAATCGCGCGGGTCCAGAGGCAATTTTGCATCAGGAGCGGGTGCAATCTTGAAACCCCACAGCAAACGCATTATTGCCACGGCAAGAGATCGTTCTGCCACATGATAGCCAGGACACACTCGACGACCGGACCCAAAAGCGAAGTGATCTCTGTTGCGCACATCGCTCGCATTGATGCTTTGCATGGAGTTGGTGTGGTCATCGGAGTATCTCTCTGGCCAGAAACGATCGGGGTCTTCGTGACGATCGGGATCGTGCTGGATCGCCCACGCATTCAGATGTAGTCGTGAGTCTTTGGGAATACGCATGCCCTTGTACTCGAGATCGCGAGTCGTGGTGTGAGGGTGACCGAGACTGACAGGAGGACGCCATCTCCATGTTTCCTTCATCAAGCAACGCACATAGGGTATCCGCTCCAGATCCTCGAATACTGGTAGACGGTCTCCAACGACTTTGACAATTTCTTCATGTCCTTTTTCCTGGACTTCGGGATATGTCATCATGGCTTCTAGAAAAGACCATGTGGACATTTTGCTGGTGTCTGCGGCACCAATGATGAGTTGGAGGGATAGATAAGCTGCCTCTTCCACGCTGGCGAAGCCTAGGTTCTTCTCGTCTTCCAAGACACGCGGAAGGAAGGCATCTTGCACCACATTGCGAGATCTTCCTTTTCTGATTCGCATCAGACGTTCGATGCACCAATCCATGTCTCGTCTAAATCTCTTCCGGGAATCGCGCTCCCATGGTTTGAGGAACAAGGGAAGATTGTCCAGCCAAGGCAGGATATCAACAATGTGGTTGCCAGGCAGTGTACCTTGAATCTGCGCCAGACCAGTCTCGAATATATAGTCGATTGTAGGATCATTCGTGTCAGGGATATCCAAGCCGAAAGTTTGCGAAGCAAAAGTACTATAAGTGTAGCGTCCGATTGCATTGAAAAGCTCTTTGCTTTCGCGGCCGATGGTCGGGTTGTTGGCAATCTCGTGCATGAACTTTGCAGTCTCGTAATGGAGAAACGGTAACCCGGCATCTGCTCTCGGTATACTGGTCAGACCGGAGTGGATAACCTTGCGTTGATGCTTCCAGCGAGGATCACTAGCGTTGAGTAGCAGCACATTGAGTCTGTTGCATATCTGCTCATTGGACACAATCCAGCGAGGTCGCTCGGCCGTCTGAGCAGACGACTTGTCGAAAATCTCCTTGACCGCAGCGTCGGAGTTGATAAAATACTCCGTAAAGGGACCAACGCGAACACGGAATATCTCTCCATGTTCTTGTGCCCAACCCTGGAAGAGCAAATGTTGCTGGCCGATTTTGGATGCGGCAATCACTTCGGCCATGTTACCGACCAGAAACGAGCCAGTTGGCTGTGGCGGTAGCGGTAATAGATCCCTTTCATGTTTGTACCTTTGTAGCCTCCTGACGAGAAGCAAAGATCCAATCACAGCTAGAAAAATGAGACCGGCTTGGACGGTAATGGGTAGAGAAGTGATGAACGACATGCTCGAGAGGTTCGAAAACAATGTCCATAAAGTTGTCTCTTCAGTACTGATCTCATGCTCTTATACATGTACTTCTGCTGGTCAACTTGACCATGCCCTAGGGATGAGATGGAGGGCGGATTGGAAAGATGCCGTTCCGGACAATATTAAGGTGGCTCCTCCTCCCAGTCTCGTTGTGGGGAACTGCGGGGATGGGCGAGACTCCGCTTCGAGCGTCAAAGACACCACAATCGTGAACCACTGATCTTGTTCTCACGGTTGTGAATGATCCGAAACTCCCGGCCACTCCGTCGACAGTCTGAAGGGGAGCATGAAGCCTTGCTCTTCTCTGACAACTAGCCTCACAATTTGGCTGTTACGTTCCTCTCCACCAGCAGATTCTCCATTCTATACTGCCATTCCCGAACCATGTCTTCGTCAATAGCGTTACCATCGTAAGAGACATTTGCAGCAATGCCGTCGTCGTCACCCCAGACTCCGACGAGAAATTCGCCGTCGCGCGCCCGAACGTTTTGTTTACTAGAGCGATAGTCTGCCACAAAAGCATCTTCACCCTCTTCAAGCTCTCCATCAACATCGAACTCTCCTTGACGCCACCCAGATCGACCAACCGAGCTTACACCACATGTAGCCATGCTTCCATTCTGTGCTGCAGTCAGGTCACCTTGAGGGCTGTGGTTTCCCAGGCTGTCTCGAAGTTCTTCTGGAAGTTTTGACCGCAGTCTTTCCATTGCGCCGACATAGTTCATAGCAATGACCCGTCCTGCACCTCTGCTCCCCATATAGGCAAGTGAGTTGTGCTGTCCTGTATTTGCCCTCTTTTGGTACAATGCAAGCTGGCGATGCGCCTGTCTAACCAAAACTTTGAAGCGAGTCTCAAGATCGAGCGATGATGGTAAGAATGGGAGTAACACGCCATCCGAAAATGCTAGCATCATAGAGTTGGGTGCTTCATGATGCTTGAAGAATGGCCGTGGGTTGATAGGGAAGCTACCAATGAACGGACGACGATTGGTTTCTTCCGGGTAAAGATCCTCGTGTAGAGACATCATAACCATGGCGACAAGCACAAAAGCACCTGCACCAATGCTCGTGCCCGCTTCACGACACCATCGATGAAGCTTTTTGGTAGCAGACTGCGAAACTTTGGCCATGCACGTGAACGTGTTCAGCGGGGGTTTGACATTGTAGTCCAGGTATGAATCATAGGTTGGGGACATCGTAATGGCTTCCTTGAGAGGACTGCTACGGCGGAGTGGGTTAGGAAATGCTGCCGGCATCGGCTTCTTCACATGTCGGAGTACAAGCGTCAAGATCCAGAACCAGCGCCTCTTCGCTATCGAGCCCGATATACGAGGGTATAGATCCTCTTGGGGCAGTGGAAGTCGACTTCCAATTGATGCCTGAGAAGAGAGGTCGCTGACAGCGTCTTCGAGGACTGCTAAAGGCGTGTTTAGGAGTTTGACAAAATGGCTCAACCATGTGAAATTGGTCAATCCATCAGTAATCTGGTGGCCCTTCACGAACAAAAGCTTCAAGCTGGTCTTTGATCCTGTGGTATCACCTGTTGGGAAGATGAACAGCTTGGCGAGAAAGTCGTCAGCATTTACCACACGACCTGTGTTCTGTGCATGGCGATAGAACTTTGCAAGTCCACTCTCGTCCAGAGGCTGTTCAACAAAGGACAACGATTTGTTGGCATCTGCGATTGCGTCCTGAGGGCCTTCGGGAGAGTTGACCAGGAAGAAGCGTTTCTGAGCCGCGTTGCCAGCAGTCATGAACGGTTTCCGATCCACAGCTCTTGCTAGCAGGAGGACATGAGACAAGCGAAGGACCGTCCATGCCAGAGTGATTCTTTGGCGAAGTTGCGTTTGAGACAGATTGTGTTTGACTGCAAGTCCAAGCAAGGCACTCACATCGGCACGGCCTTCATAGTAGATGCCATCAGAATCGAAAGCTGTCTCTACTGTTCCCAATGGCCGGTAGAAGCAATGTCTGCCATCATTCTGTGCCTCGAGCCATTCGTGATAATTAGTGGCGTATTGATCGAGCCAGTGTGCCTGTTTCATAAGTGGTGATGATGCAATTGCAGAATTGTTGTGTATGCAAGTGTCGTCCCTCGATTGTTTGCAATGGTAGTTTCCAATTGCAGGTTGCTCAAGCATTCGAAGAAAAGTACACTACCTTCCCCTCGACACGATGAGGTAATCGAGATTTTAGCCGTCGTACAAAAGCATAAGTCACTACAGAGCAGTAATGAGAGCAGCTCGCTCTGTACAAAGACGAGCCTGAATTCTGACGAAACGACTGCGCCATCACAAGCAGGTATGCGAGTGACACTTCTATGGCTTTATCACTCAAGGTCGAAGAGGAAAAGGTTTCGCGACAGCAAGGTGCATCAGGCACGTGATCGTATCACAGCGAAGTGGATCCTTCCAGAAGCGGAAGTTTGGCATCGGCGTCATCCTTGGTCGTGCCTTCTGTGTTCCACATTCCTGCTTGCTTCACCGACTTCACAACCAACTTTAAATTCCTAATCACATCGCGACCAAAGCATTTAAGAGTTACCGTGTTTCTAACCTCTAGTGCGCCAAAATGAGTGAAGAGGCAGAGCTTCGCGCTAAGATTGCCGCGCTCTCGGGTATGAATAGACGACTCGCACTATAAGATGGCTCTGACCTCGCCGCAGGGCGTATCAACCAACAACGACAATCGGAAAGCGCACCTTCCACGCCGACTTATGCTCCACCAGCAGGGCGTGGCTCAGGCTACCACCCAAGAGGTCGCGGAGCTGGATGGGCTGGCCAATACGTGCCTGATCGCTATGCGCCATATCACCACCCTCGCGGCTTCTCGCACAAACCCGCATATGCCCCTTCGTACCGCAACCGCTCCCTCGTCGTTAACAGCTCCGTTGGAACGCCTGCCAGTCAACAAGCCTCTCCCGCAACACCTGCCTTTACTTCTGCCGACAAGTTTGTCTCGAAGCGCGACCGTCACATGCAGTTGATCAACACTTCCGTCTACAACCAAAAAACACAACAGCGCCAGCTAGAAATCGAGGCCACACTGCAAGAGAAGCAGCGCCTTCGCGATGCGAAAGAGAAGGCTAGGGTCATCGAGGCCTTCCAGCCTCAGCAGACTGTTTCAACTACTACTTACGGCGCTGCGCCATCTGCAGGAACCGCCGCCGTGCGCGATATTCAAATCAACAACCTCCGGTTCCGCGTAGCCGCTGACGGAAGCAAACTCATCCGCATGTTTGGTGAGTACACCCCTGTCGAACTCCTAGCATAGCATCTCACCTGCATAGACGATTCAAACACGGATCCTGGAGCCACACCCAAGATGATCAAAGTGGCCGGCGTCACATTTCATAGGAGCAAGCACGGTAATCTCTATCGTGCTGGTCTTGTGAAGAAATCGATGAGGTACTGGATAGAGAGTCAAGAGCTTTGGGAAGAACAATTGTTGATTGATTGGGTGACAACAGGGAAAATAACATCAAAAAGAGCCTGGAATTATGTCCAAGATTTACAGCTACGGGTACCGAATACTCCAACCGCCATTCACGCCGGTCCTTGCGCGACGGATCTGAACGAGAGCAACCATCTCAGCATTTCCGTTGGTAGGCCTTTTGTATCCTTACTGACTCTATATTATAGGTATGTGCGCCCACGGCAACCGCTGCCGCTACACACACGACCCGAACAAGATCGCCGTTTGCAAGGACTTCCTTCGATCTGGCCGTTGCGCCGCTGGTGATGCTTGCAACCTTTCCCATGAAACTACCCCTCATCGTGTCCCCGCTTGCACCCATTTCCTTCGCGGAAATTGCACAAATCCAGATTGTCGCTATGCCCATGTCGCTGTTAACCCTGCTGCACCCGCTTGTCGGGCTTTTGGAAGCATTGGCTACTGCGAGAAGGGTGCTGATTGCACTGAGCGTCATGTGTTTGAGTGTCCGGATTATGCTAACACAGGTATATGCCGTAACAAGCGGTGCCGACTTCCCCACGTCGACACCGCGGGCAACATGCGTAAGGCCAAATCGGCAGAGACTAAGATGGACGAGGCAGAGACGTCAGATCTGTCGAGCGATGAGGAGAGCTACGACGAGATTGACTACGACGACGTAGATTCTGACAACTTCAGTGACAATGAAGTCATGGGTGGCACCGATGAGCGCGACCATGAGCTTTCTCAGCAGCAAGATTATGTTGGGTTCTCTTGATCACGTTCGCCGTTCGATAGGCACGTCAGATCAAGCGGCATATTGTCTATGTTGTTGGCGGATTGCATACGGAGTGTGATTGAGCATTGAGCCAGTTGGCATTCATTCAAGATACCCTCGGAGTTGTGAGAAAGATTCAGAGAAAGGACGAGAGAAAGACAGAAAGAAATGATACTCGAATAGAAGCAGACAATAACAGCAAGAAAAAAAAAGGAAATGTTCTTCAAAGAAATTGAACTTGATGTGTTTTGACGAGTCGTGGTACAGCAGTGAGGAATGTCGAGCTTCCAGAGCCATGTTCGCAACAGAGTTAGTAGTCAGGATTCGTGTGTCTGCATGTTGGTGTATGGGAAAAGCGCAGTGTATTTTTGGGCATTCAGTTGGTCATGACGAGCGGCGATTGGATCAGAGGATGCATGAAACGACCCTGTACATGAAGGAGGGCTTGGCCGGATCAGCACAGCCGCAAGCGCTGCCTCCGACCAAGTCACCACCATGGCCAGCATTGCCCGTCTGACTTGTCCATGGCTTCCGTACAGACGACGACGAAACCCTCCATCTGCCGACTGTCTCGACACTTTCTGAGGATACGCTGACACACGTGTCGACCACACACGACCACATACACCAACTTCGACCTCGTCCATCTCCACAATGCCGCTGCGAGACGTGCTCAAGAAGCGCTCCAACATCCAAGGCGATGCCACGAGTACACGCAGCACCAGTACCAACTCTCTGCCAAACCTGCCCAATCCGATCCCAGAGTTTACGTTTATGCGCACCACGACACATGAGCAGGAAGTCATTGTGCCGCCTTCATATCCCGGCGACGAAGTCCCACTGGCCTCTGAACAAGTCCCCGAGAAGAAACGCCGCAGCATCTTCCGCAAGAGCAGTGCGAGCTTTGTTTCTGCTGTCGCCGGCAGAGACAATCCTCTTCCATCCCACTCTGAGGAAAAGGAGACTCCGACTGCGACTTTTGTACGACCCAAGAATGAGCGCAAACTCTCAGAGAGACTGCACTTTGGCAGGTCACGAGGCCTTCCCAAGAGCGACAGTAGCTCGCATCTGCCCACCGATCTAGGAGATGCGCCTCAAAACACACCAGCGCCTCTGGACCCACCCGACGCCAAGGGCAGAGTCAAAGAGACGGAATCCAAAGAAAACAAGATGCAGCGAGAAGCACAATGGGAAAGAAGAGCTACAATGATGGCTCTAAAGAACCCCATCCTCGAAGGAGAGAAATCAGAGTCGAGCGAGAAAAAAGGCCATCGACGGAGTACCTCGCTCGAGGAAGGCGAAGCCGATATCCAAGAAGCCATTCGTTTGCACGAGGCAGGTGATCTAGAGCGTTCAACGCAGATATTCGGCACACTGGCAGACCCAAACGGTGCGAACAATCCACTCTGTCAGGTACTCTATGGACTTGCTTTACGACACGGGTGGGGCATCACTCCATCCGCAGATGCCGCGATACACTATTTGAGCCTCGCCGCATCCAACAGCGCAGCCATTGAATCAGCAGCCCTGTCCTCGGGCTCAAAAACAGGCGGCGAAGCAAAAGGCGAGCTGGTCCTCGCCATCTTCGAACTCGCCAATTGCTTCCGCTACGGTTGGGGAATCAAAGTAGACAAGGTGGCCGCAAGAAACTACTACGAAGTCGCTGCCAACCTGGGTGACCCAGACGCTCTAGAGGAAGCAGCCTGGTGCCACATGGAAGGCTTTGGCGGGCCCAAAGATAAGGTAAACATTCGTCTTTTCTTTCTCATTTTGCTGTGTGTTTTTTTGCGATAAAATGTTGCATGGATTTGTGCTTATACGAATATTTTTTTTTCTCGCAGTTCAAAGCAGCGCAGTATTTGCGATTGGCCGAAGGCGCTGGTCGCAAGAGTGTGGGAAACAGCTGGATCTGGAAGGATAAGTACAGTTCGCCGACAAAGTGAGACCTTACTTTCTCGGACTCGGAATGACGGGAGTATTGAAAGAAGCACGCTCATCAATGCATTGCACGTCATCGCGTACGCATCGTTCATGAAAATGAAAGATGCTTCACCACGCAACAGTCGTCACGACATGCTTGAATGCACGAGACCATGAACCGCTCACCACACAAAAGATTACTTGAGGAATTTGAGCTTTACACAACGGGACCTATACCCAGGATATGGAGGCTTGGTGCAGGACACTCGCAAAGCTAGGACATCTCACACAATTCGAGATCTGTACAGAAGAACGACCAAAGACGAAGTGTGTTCTTCAAAAGACAGAAGAATTATATGGTCATTTTTAGCTAGTGGTTGGTACATGTGGATATCTCTAAAAGCAAAACAAAACCGCAAGAACAGACATGGATTAATGCAAGAAACAACTTGACAACATCCTCCAATGCATATATGTAATATATCCATCTCCCAAAGTGAAAAGTGAGGGGGGGAAAAGAAGAAGAAAAGGTGAACAATCTAATCTTGTTCATGTGCATTGTGCTTGGCTTCTTCGCGATCATGTCTCAAGTCTCTGCTCCATTCTCCTGCTGTGGTATCGACTTGAGTAGGACTGACGGGGCCATGGTTTCTGGAATCGGCATTTGCTTTGCTGACATCCACATCCGTTCCGCGAGGGCTCCTCTGATCGTGGAAGCTGCCGGCCAAATCACCATTCGTTTTCTCCTGGAGACCAGGCTTGTCTTCGCAGCCGACTGGTGTTCGACACTGCTTGCGAGCTTGCTCTGACGCCGTGGACCAAATGACATCCTTGACTTCTTTGCCGACTTTTTCGATGACATCCATGGCCCAGATGACATCGAGATGCTCGTATCCCTCGATGATCTTTTTGTGCACGACATTGACGTGGGGTTCGCGGCCACGGTCGAAGCGTCTGAGGAGGCGTCGTCCATCCACCAAATCGTCGTTGCCGGCTACCCACATGGCCAGTGGAGGAAACTGTTCGTTGAACCAGGCATACTGGCCTCGCTCTTCACTCTTATCACGGTCTTGATGATGTAGACCGAGTTGATCTCTGCCAGGTCGTTCTTCGCCAGCCCGATCAGGAGACTTTTCAGTGTCGGTGTGTTCGCCATCGTAATAGCGACGAATGACTTCATCTTCTTCCTCGTCTTCTTCGTCTTCCATGCGGCCTTCTTCTCTCGTGGCAAGGATACATTTTTGCTTTGCAAAGCACTCTCTTCCGAGCCACCAGCGCATACTCTCGGCACTGACATAGACGGGCGCAAACTGGAACAACCGATCGCGCAGGTCAATCTCCCATCTAGTGTCCGTCCAATTGAAGAGAAAGCTGAACACGCGATACCCCATTGCGCCGTACAATTTGGCTGGAAGAAGCTTGTGCATCCGCATCATAAATGGAATAAAAGCATGGATGCCAAATATACAGCGGAAGAAATCGGGGTTGATCATACGCATGAATTTGAAGTATGCCTTGCCAATCAATGGCCCAGCATAAGCTGCCGGTGCTAACGCACAAAAGACTGAAATCTTCTCGCCAATGTCCGGGCGTTGTTCTTTGGCAAGGGCAACCAGAGTCTGTGTAGTGCCTTGACTGTGGCAGACCAGACCCAGCTTCTCAAAGCCAGTCTCCGAAAGTACGCGCGAGATGAGGGCCGGGAGATCCAGAACACCCATCTGGCGAATGTTCCAAGACCACATGCGCGGATCAGTGTATTCGAGTAAGGTGTGCCGAGGGTTGAAGCCACATCTGTTGTTTCCGAGCCAGACATCGTAACCACTCTTGGCGAGGTAAAACGCGAGACTGTCATCATCAGTGCAGCAGTATGCACCGGCCGATTGCAAAAGACCATGGATCATCAATACGGGATACTTTTTGTTTCCTTCTGAAAACGCACGTTCAGCCTCGCCGAACTCCGGGTCTGATGTAGTGGTTCCAAAAATGTCTGGTCCACGAGGTCCAAGGGCAGCCTCGGATACTGGGCGATACTCGCGTGGATTGTACACATGCCACAACTCGATAATAAAGCCGTCTTCAGTCTCCACATCGAAGATCTCGACGTCCAAGCCTACACGGCGAGCATAGTATCCAGGGTCGCAGACCAGAGGATCCGGACCACCCTCTGTAGGTACGAATTCACCATCTTGTGGAGGCGATGCTTCTACTTCAGCAGGAGTCGTAGGAGGCTTGGCTTTCGCCCAATCACGGTTTTCCTCTGCGCGAGCCTGTTTGCGCCGTTGTTCTTCCTCAAAGAATGGCCTCCTTTTATCGGGATTCTTGAACTGAAGTCGTAATCGGATGTGTTGGTAAGCGAGGGGGATGCTGGTGAAGGCGGCACCGAGGACGATGATCAGAAGGAATAGGAAAGATAAGACCGAGCTTGTTGTCCTAAAGAAGCAGCAGTGCAGCGTCTTTAGCAGACTCGGCGGACCATAGGTAGGAAGAGGCGGAAACATGGGATTTGTCTGTGAAGGTGCGACGGCTTCTCTCAGGGGCGCACTCGGTTCGCTGCTCTGGCACGCACCATCCTTCTCGAGGATACCATGTGTCGTGCCATCTCTAGCCTTGCGAGATGTGTATTTGACAGGAATGTGGCCATCGGACTGGCGATCTTCGAGTCTGTCTTTCAAGCGATTGAGTTTCAATGCTGCATCTATGGGCACAGCGGGCAGACGACTGCCGTTAGCAGTCACGATGACAGGATCCTGAGCTGTCACGAATTTGGCCTCGACAGCCTGTGTAGAGTCGGAATGACGCTTTCGTTCCTGCTCAGGCGTATACTGGGCGAGACGCTCGGCCTGGCGGGCGAATTCGATGGCTATGTTTGCCTTGAGGTCGACATCAGCCTCTCGCATCGAATCGTGTGGGTGCGACGAGACATGGGGCATGTCGGTCAGGGAGAGGGGGTGCAGCCAGACAGTGGTATGGGAGAGATCAACATCGGTTGAAGGGAGCAGAAGACGAAGACAGCGATTAAAGGAGAGGAGAGAGTGTCGAGTCTAGCAGCAACAGTGCTTGTACATGGCGGGTTGGAATCAAAACATGGCTCAGCCGCATGCACTTTTTCGATCATGACGCATGTGCTTTTAACAGCCACTCACGTTGGCGCGGATCAGCAGTACTTCGCCTGTCTCGCAGAGACAGAATAACCCTGCACCTTGTCATAGACTCTGCACGCAGTCGCAGATATTCTCCATCGAAGACAACAACAACAGAGCGTGGTGATTACAATCATGCAGGCATTGGATGCTTCGAATCTCAACGGCCATGCCGATGGTTATGTCCCGCGTCTGCCGTCTCCACAGATGGTTCTAATTACATATCCTCTTTGGGAAGGCGCTGCCGGCTGTTTCCAACTGGCAGCTGTGGTCAGGTTGAGCAGAGGTCGAGGCTCGCTACTTGTCGTTCGCTCTTCAGGTACACGACCTCCGGGCATCTTATCGAGACGACAGGTAGGTTCAAGCAGTCGATGGCATCGCCTCGGCCTGTCTCTACAGTCCAACACTGTAGAGAAGAGGGCGGACCGGCGATAAGCCCATGTGCCTATCTTGTCAGGCCGAACAACCGAGGTCGGAAGCTTAGCCCCACGAACGTGTGCACTCGGCCAGTCGCCAATGTGCAAGACACATCAACATACGTAGCTTGCTTCTAGCTCGTCCAGCTGCCCAGTCGCTTTGTCGCATGGCTATGGCTCTCAAGGAAGCAGCACCGGGCTCCTTGAAGCGCAAGAGAGGCGCTGCTAGAAGAGCAGACAAAGCACCCATCTCCGGTCACGCCCATCTCGACAGCAAGCTCAAAGGAGAGATTGCTCTGCTTTCCCATGACCTGGTCGACGACCTGTTCCCTTCCTCGTCCCCAGGCTCTGCCGAAATCTACCATGTCGCCATCACTTCTTGGGCTCCGTCCACCCTCGTCGCCGATGCCGCTACACAGTGGGTCATCCTACCATGCAGACGACTGCCTCGCGGTCACCCCGATCTACCGCACTCTTCGATAAGGATTTCAATCTTTTCTCACGCAGCTCAGGCTCTCCAGCGAGTATTGCACACTCAATCACCCAATCGCTCCCTGCGTCCCGCCTCGACCCTCGAAATCTGTCTCACCCACGTCGTCGCACTGCCCCTCGACGTAGTCTACGTTTCGCTCGACTTGGCAACCTTGGGGAACACCAATGGCATCCAGAAAGACAACGGGAACACCTTACTGCGAGTTTCCAAGGGCGTGAAAGAGAAGCAATCGAAATCCTCAGCCGCAATCGACTCTGCCCAAGTCACTCGTCTTGTACGGGATGCCTTGGATGCTGCACGCGTCGTAAGAGCTGGTGACATGTTACCCCTCACATCGGGAAGTCCTCAGACACAAGCCTCTGCCTCTCCTGCTCTGGTCACGGCCTGTGAACCCGTCTCCCAAGGAATGGTAACATCGACCACCCAGATAGTCGTCGTTTCGCAAAACGAACGTCGTACGAAGCCAAGCCGCTCTGTAACCTTCTCGCAGCCGGAAGAAGATACCGCCAACGAGGCATTCTATACTGCCGCTGAAGATGGCGCACATGCATCCATCGATACTGTGCTGGACTCCGACCTAACCTCTGATGATGCTTTGTCCGAATTAGGTGATCTTTCGGATGATCCAGATGATATGATCTCTCTGAGCTCACCTTCCATCACATCTCAACCTTCAGGCATACTCTCTGCTAGATCGAATGCGACCCCTAAACTTTTTGGCAATCCGCGAGGTATCAATACCCCTGGATCTGTATTCTCATCTATGACTTCCACAACTATGAGAGGAGCTCAGGGAGGACGAACAAAAACTTTCAAGACCCAAGGACTTCTGGAACGTATCCCTGATGACGTTCTCTATCCAAAACCAGGCTCTCAGCAGGACGAGGAAGCCCGAGTCTATGTCGACACCAGTGCTTTGGCAAAGCTCGGTTGCTTCTCTGGTGACTGGATTCAGTTGCAAATAGCAGAGGACCCTGCCGGTGCAAACTCTTTAATGGCATTCTTCCGTGACCAGGACATAGACGAGGACGGTACATCGAGGCCACTCAAAATATATGGACTACCCGAAGGCTTTTCAACTAGGCCACAAAAATACCCGCTGAATAACAGATCTGGTCGACGCGATAGCATCTCCTCATCACAACCTATTCCTGTCGCTCCTGCTACCCTTTACCTGTCACCTGTTCTACTGGCCAACCTTGGGAGTCCCAGTCATGTGCGGATATCGTCTCTGCGAATTGCCGATGTCTCTAACTTCTTGCGTCCTGGACAAACCAAGTCAAGACTTCAAATCTCGTCTCTGCCACCTACAGCTAAGGAAGTAACTCTGTCTAGGCTATCAACACCTCTTTCTGAGGAGAAGTCGACTCAGCCAAGTCTATTTGCCCGGCTGCAAGACTACTTCAAGCAGAAGCAACGCATTGTTCAGTCTGGCGATCTCATCGCTATTCCAATCGATGAAGCGTTGGGGAAAGCAGTATTCGAAGGAGGTGCTGCAGATGACACGAATGACATACTGACCCACCTTGAGTCTTCGTCGGGCAACGATTCTACAAAAATCCGGTCGTATGGCTTAGCAGTTGCATGGTTTCAAGTTGGTGATGTGAGTTCGCCTTTGACCGATGCTCAGGATGCTGAAGAGGCTGGGCTCTGGGGAGGGGTTGTAACTATTGATCCTACAGAAACTAGGATGAGTCAATCGGGAGCACTGCAGAGGAAGCTGCCCTCTACAACGCAAAACTCGTGGGAGTTTTATCACGGCATCAGGAAAGTGCCCAAATCGCTTGCGAGCGGGAGCTCCCATCTTCGTACGCCACCCAAAGAACATGTACCAGTATTGCAACGGCGCATGCGTGAGCTTATGGCAGCTGCTATGAGTCCTCGTGCTGTGCACCTTGGGCTTCCACCTCTTGCTATCCTTTTGACGTCGACTCAGCGAAATATTGGCAAAGCATACATAGTCTCTCGTGCTTGCCATGATCTAGGTGCTCACGTCTTTTCTATTGATGCGTACGAACTGGTCTCGGAAGGAGCTACAGGGGGTGGAGACACCAAGACCGAGGGCTTTCTCAAAGCTAGAGCTGAACGAGGATTGCATTGTGGTGCGCAGCACACATCGCTCTTGATCCGTCACCTTGAGGCTCTCAGTTCAGATCGTATGGCTGGAGCTCTGGAAGACATCCTAGCTGGTTGTCGTGTGTTGATTGCTACCTCGACAGAAGTAGACAAGATACCTGATGCCATCCGTGGTATCTTTACGCATGAACTCGAGATGACAGCTCCCGACGAAGCAGAAAGAGAGGGCATTCTGCGATCAATCATTGCAAACTCGGGTCTTGTTGTTTCACCCTCGGTTGATTTGAGCTCTGTGGCAGTCAAGACTGCTGCTCTGGTTGCTGGCGATCTTGTCGATGTCGCAGAAAGAGCCGTGCTCAACCAGGCAGTCCGTCTCCAGTCTCTAGCGGTCGCATCTTCTATGTCTCGCGAGAAACCCATCTCTGTCAGGGACATTCAGATAGCTGGTGGCGACTCGGCTATCTCGCTTACCTCTGCAGACTTCGAGAAGGCTGTCGATGACGCCAGAAAGAACTTTGCAGACTCGATTGGCGCACCCAAAATTCCTAATGTGCAATGGTCAGATGTCGGAGGTTTGGCCAACGTCAAGGAGGCTGTCATTGAAACCATTCAATTGCCACTTTCGCGTCCAGAGCTCTTCGCAAAGGGTCTGAAGAAGCGAAGCGGTATTCTGTTCTATGGACCCCCAGGAACGGGAAAGACGTTGCTGGCAAAGGCCATTGCAACAGAATTCAGCCTCAACTTTTTCTCCGTCAAAGGGCCGGAACTACTCAACATGTATATCGGTGAGTCTGAAGCCAACGTGAGACGTGTCTTTCAGAGGGCAAGAGACGCAAGACCTTGTTGTGTATTCTTTGACGAACTTGACTCGGTCGCACCAAAACGTGGCAATCAAGGTGACAGTGGTGGTGTCATGGATCGTATCGTCAGTCAATTGCTAGCTGAACTAGATGGCATGAGCGATGGAGACGAAGGCGGTGGTGGTGTCTTTGTCATCGGCGCGACAAACAGACCAGATTTACTCGATCAAGCACTGCTGCGTCCTGGCCGTTTCGACAAGATGCTGTACCTTGGCATCAGTGATACTCATGAGAAGCAGCAAAGGGTATTGGAGGCGCTCTCAAGAAAGTAAGCATAGGACTCCGTGGTTCAGAGTCGAAGTTTTCTTACTGACTTTTGATCACAATAGATTCACGCTCGACCCAGAACTAGATCTCGGTCGTGTGGCTGAGAAGCTTCCGTTCACGTACACCGGTGCCGATCTGTATGCTCTCTGCTCTGATGCCATGCTCAAAGCCATTACTAGATCTGCTCGCATCGTGGATAACAGAGTGGCTGAGATCAATAACGAGCGAGCCACACATTCCCCTCCTCAACCTCCAATCTCTGTGGCTTACTTCTTTGACCATTATGCCACTGAAGCCGACACCAGCGTCATTGTGGCCGAGGAAGATTTCATGGCCGCAGAACGTGAGCTTGTCCCTAGTGTCAGCGCCGACGAGCTAGGCCATTACGAGCGCGTACGTCGTGAATTTGAAGGCGGCAAGGAGAAAGAAGAGACCCCATCCCAACAGACCAATGGCACAGATGCCAATACAGTCGCACGCAGCCAGATTGCGCAAATGCTGCGCATGCAGATGCAAAGAGCAAACTCTGACTCTGGCAACGGCGGCATCAAAGGCAAAGGCAAAGTAGCCGACCAAGAAGTCTCCAGCGTAGTCGATGAGGACTTTGTCATTAGGACCGACCATCTATCTATGAATGGATCTGGCAAAGGCAAAGGCAAAGCACGAGCCGAATCTCCAAATCTCAGCGCGCGATTCGGAGATGCGGCTGGCGATGATGAGGACATGTATGCATAAAGATCCATGATTTGCATGTTTTGAGTTATATACCAAAAAGCTTTCAAAACAGAATGAATCGCCTTTTAATCCTTCCTGTCCATTGGTAAGACTGGCTTGTCAACGGATCGCGCTGTTCTTCAAAAATTTCCCAAGCGGGACCCTCTGTATATCCTGTGGAACATCACAATGACATGTCACATTACTCGATGGTTTGTGGGAGTCGGTCGACCCATTCCCGAACCCGGAGAATGATGGACAGTCGGACTTGAGCGGCTTGTGAAGTGGCTGCTCAGCTTTGCCATTTCTTCAGCTGTGTAGTGATGCACGAGACTCGGCCACCTGCAAGACCATATCCTATCAAGTACACAGTTTTGGCTAGAGAATATGCGCTACCTGCAATAGCAAGCACTTATGTTGCTTGGTTGTCTTATGTTGCTTGGTCCAAGTCGAAAATCCAGACATGTCTCTGACGCACTGGGTCTACAGACACGCCGCGAAGCGGGACATGCTTATTGGCACAGACACGTGAAAGGGATATATTGTGAAAAGAGAAGCAGGTTAAGCACATACGGCCACAGTCAGCTGAAAACTGGGTATCCCGTCCGCTCTGCCATACATAAGCAGTTGAACGGCAGATTAGTACTACGGTGGGTGACCACGTGGGAATCCCTGCTGCTGCATGTTTTGGTCCACACCTTTTGATTTTTCTTTTACTTGTTCGGCAACGCGAGCACGAGCTCAGGCAGTTTTGATAGAACCATACTGACGAACCAGTGAACGGGGAGCCAGGTGGCTTGTTTGGATACGCCAATATCAGCATTCGCGATCCAGAACACAGTGATCGCTTCTGGATCAATCCACAGGGCGTCCACTTCTCACTGATGCGGGTCAGCGATTTGATCTGTCTGGACATGCAGGGGAACGTTGTAGATGGCAACAGAGTGAGTTCAAATCTCAGAGATGTTGTTTTGCTACAGCGCAGTTTGCTGATTGTTTTGTAAAGGATGTCCCTGCCAATGCAGCAGGCGTATGCCATGCTCGCCGTGGTGACAAAGGCACCTTTTGTTGCTTCAAGATGTGGTTTTACCGCATGCATAAACCAACAATGAGCCTTGGCGTCGCAGCAAAGGGTTCCTTCCAAGAGGTTTTGTCCATGTTGTCGTCCATGTCGGGAAGATTGGTCACGCGGGTATTCTCGGTTTT
>JALPCE010000251.1:0-36035 GCA_026538705.1 Aureobasidium sp. GC_Fusr_1 | reverse complement strand
GCAACACAGAGATAACCGCAAGCATGATCTTCGTGCGCCAGCCCTTTCACAACCACGACGGCGAGAAGCTGAGCCTTCTTGATATGTCGACGTAAGCTATACATGAGTATTTGCAGTGAGAATCAGGAGCTGATCAGACTGGCAGAGAGGTCCGCTACATGATTTACACCTGTCTGTTCGTCAAGGGTCCATCCAGCGACAATACCACGGCCAACATGCGTACAGACGCCTTCCACCTCTCGCGCCCTCAGGACTTCCCTGTCCGCCCCTTCGCGGCGGACCCCAAGTACAACAGTCTCGGTATCCTTGCTACCTGCAGGAGCATCTACCAGGAGGCCAAACCAGTCTTCTGGGCTCACACCACCTTCGTCTTCGAGAGGACCGCCGAGCTGGACATCTTCCTGCAACAACGCAGCATCTACCCTGGCCCTCGTCTTCTCACCAACCTCGCCCTCGTTCAGCATATTCGCCTGGTCAACGACGACATCAACAACGTCGACCACGTCTTCCGCGAGCGTGTTCTGTCCCGTCTGGCCAACGGGCAGAGCATCGTGTCGCTGGTCATTCAACACGGCGAAGACTGGCCATGCTGGTGTGAGAGATGCCAGGATGTTCAGGAGGTGTTTGGCGTGGAGTGAGAGGAGAGATGGGTAGAGCGTGTGGTGGGAGAAGCAAGAATCGAAGAGCTGAAAGAAAAGCACGAAGATAGTCTGGAGCAGACGCTGGCGGAGAATGAGGAGGACATGAAAGGCTTTGAGCACCTCTTTGAGGAGGATTGAGAAAGCTACCGTCCTCGCCCTTGGACCTTGTTTTGTAGAAATCAAAGCCCATGAGTTTCTGAAAGACTTGCTATACTGGTTTCAACCCATCTGAATTTGACCGTAGTACCGTATGATCGAGAGAGGACATCCAGAAAAGAGGAAATCAAATAGCAAAGATACGAGGGCTGTACCGGGTCCGAGGCTCGCTCTTGCACCGACGTACGTCGACCTGTCTTGGCGTCGTGTGAAAGCCAAATCCGTCAAACAAACATCCCTCTCCGTTGTTCCTTTCCCGCAAACGAGCTCGCACTCGCGATCAGACCAAACCCGATCTCACAATACCCCTTCTCACGCAAAAGCTCTGGCTAGAGCATCGCCTCCCACACTCCATTATTATCATCACCAGCATCATCAACGCCCGTTCCATCATGTCTCTCATCGGTGACGATCCCGACTGCCTCGAGCCCATGCCGAACGAAAGCCCTTATGAAGCAGAGCTCCGTCGCTTTCGCAAGGCCTTCATGGCAAAACGTACTTCTGAACCCCCTCGAATCCGCACTCCCAGTTTGCCCGTCGAAGAGAAAAAGCCGAGAGTTGTTATTCGCAAATACCGTGACACCGGTATGTTACCTACGCGCACCAGGTCTCCAACCCTACTGACCTGTATCTAGAAATAGCCAACTCTCAGATGCAATGCTCCCTCTTCAAAATGCCTATCGAGCTCCGTATCAACATCTACAGACTCGTGTTGGGCACTGAAGACTCTGAGGACGCCGAAAAATTGCTCACTTACACCATTAGAGAGCACTCTCAGTGGGATGGACCTTCTGACAAGAATCGCCTCAACAAATATCTGCTTTGCAACATTGGTAAGCAGCCTTTTGCGCTCTTGGAGACCTGTCTCAGGATCAGGGAGGAACTGCAAGCTCATGTCGTCTCGAAAATCATCTGGCATTTCAAGTCTGCCGGAGCTTTCGACAACTTCCTTCGTGAGCCTGCTCAAACCGAGATGCGCGTACCCTTCGACGAGTCACGTCTCGAACTTGTTCGCAGCAGTCAGAAGATCGAGATCATGATCCCAGAGTACAACTTCTACGACAGAGTCGTGTATCAACTCGGTTCCATTGGCAGAAACCTCGAAGGCCCGTTGGATCTCCATCTTATCGACGAGGGCGGCAAGGACGGTGTTCCACGCGAAGGCTTTCGTACAGCCCAGCTTCGTTGGACTGAAGAAATGAAGAGACTCAAGGATCGTACTCCATAAGACAGTTTTGCAGCGGAGATGGAATGACAAAGGGATCTACAAGAGGTCTGACGGTGGTTGACGAGCGTTCCCGCTGCCCAAACTTGGATTCAGCACTCGCAGTTCATCCCTCCTTTCCTACTTACTACTTCATGCTGACCTTGTGCAGGGTAGTGGGAGCACACCTTCAGACCTTGATGCATCGTGCCACTGAGCTTAAAGGAGGAGAACAGGCTGGATTTTGTGGTTTTTGTTTCATCTGGCTTCTGAGTGGGAGAAGATGGACGGAGCCTGCATTAGCGAGAGAGGCTTGAACCAAGACGTTCGACAGATCATCTCTGCTTGGACATTACATACCACCATTGGGCATCTATAGCAGGAAAAGTCAAGTGCGTATGGTCCATTTCAGCGCAGTTCAAGGATTGTATCTTGCCTTGCTCGGTCGCTCCTGGCCTAGTGCGAAGCTGGTGTAGTCAAGCGCGGTTCCTCCTTTGTTCTTCGTAACTTTCTACCTGCGTTCAGCTTCGTGCTCTAATTTTCACCCTGATACGACAATGGAACATCCAAGCCACAAAACGGTCGTGGACCAAGAACAAGGATCAAGCAGAGAGCCAGCGGTCTTCGCCAGCGTCGCCGGGTCAGCTATCGCATCAATGTCCATAACGAAGTTGACACTGGACATCACAACCGAAGACAGCTCTGAGACTATCATCCCGCCATGCAGCGACTGACTGGTTGTAAAGCGTGCCAAAAAAAAAAAGAGTAGATGAGATAGCCCTGAGACCGCGTCCCGCTCCGGTCGACTATCAGGTCCAGTAATGGCCATGTCGACCGGTCTGGAACAAGACTAATGAATAGATGTTCTTCTGCTCGTTGATGATTCTGAATTCTTCTGCTCGATTCTTGTATGCCAGGATCCAAGACGCTCTCGGTAGCCTTGTCCGACTCTTGTATACGATTCGGGATATCGATATTCCAACATCGTGTACCATAGCTAGCACCAAACATTGTAACACCCTGCATTACTTGTTCATGCTACTTCTTGTTCACAGTGCCTCTGATCTGTGTCGAAGTAGGTAGTTTGCCGGGTCTTGGCGTGTTCGGAATTAGGACGTGGTTGGTCGTGTTGTCAACTTTGCTCCTCTCAGGCTCGCATCTCTCGTCTACGCACGCGACCACCACATCAATCTTGGTTCACGTGCAGTGATACAAGATGGCACCCAAGAAGAAGAGATCCGCTACAGGCAAGCCAAATGCAGGCGGCAGCCACTCCAACAAGAAGAAGAAGAGCGAAAAGGTAAACACGACTGAGCTGCTGCACGAGCTTCAGACGAGAACGTTGCTTACTCTGCCGTCTAGCCCATTATCAAGATATCTTCCAAGGTCAAGCCTGCCGCTGAAACCCAGACTCAGAGCACAGGTTGGTCAACATCTGCAAATCAGCAACATGACAAGTCTGACATCACCAGCAGGCCCCATCGCATCAAGCCCAGCCCCTACCATCGCACAAATTCAAAGCCCTCTCTTTCAACTGCCCTTGGAAATCCGCCTGATGATCTACGATCATATCCTGTCTACTAGCAGTGATACCGAGCCACACACCTACATCATCGGAGAGAGACGCAATCTTCGTCGCCAGTCCTGTGCACAACGCACCAACAGGTTCCAGCTGGTCAACATCACTCATCAGCAGCTCTCTCTGCTTAGAGTCTGTCGTCAAATCAGAGACGAGGTGAAGTGTTACATTGTTCCCCTGCTATCGTTCAGATTCATGACCACCGTTGCCTTGGCTCGTTTCCTTGGAGGATATCATTCGATTCCTCAGAAGGTAGACAAGCACACCTTCAAGCTGTTGAGCGACTCATCGAGTATCAAAGTCGTCATCTTGGAGGCTCAGCATTGGTCTCATCCATTGTTCGCACTGGTCTTGCTCGGCCAAGCTTTGACACACCCTCTCAGCCTCAAGTTTGTCGACGAAGTGGACGATGGCGGACCCCCTAGTCGCGGTTTGACCAAGGCTGTGAACTTGTGGGACAGGCGTATGCAGAGACTTTGCAGTGGCTAGAGTCGAGACAAGGTAGTGGAGAATACACGATCCAGCGAGACCTGGTTGGGAGGACCAGACTCACATGGAGAAGAGAACTTTAGCATGGGTTGGAAAGGGGGTAAATGATACGGGAAACGGCCGCTGTCTCATACGAGTGTGGTCTAGGGAGGACATGCAGATAACTATTTTGTGCTGGACCAGCACAATATCAAGTATCCATGCAAAGAAACATCTACTTGCGCTCCATGAAGCCCAGTCATCAACTCTCGTCCAATTTCAAGGCAAAATATTACATTCTCAAGGTGTCCATCAGGCTGTGAATATACGTCAGCACAATCTTTTCGTTTAGAATCCAGATTGGCTGAGGCACTGAGTACACCAATCACGTATTCTACTAGTTATCTCGTTCGGTCTGACTTGTGTCGTGTTGTGTCGTCGTTTCGTCGATATCCGGCCTTGACGTCGTCTGAGATATACTGTATCAAGCTAACTTCGTCGACTGCCTGCTTGTCCTTCCACGCAGATCCAATCACAGACTCATCAGAACAATTACTTCGCCACTCAATCTGATCTACAGCACGATGGTCTCAAGAAAGAAGAAGACCGACGCCAAAGTCAAGCAAGTGCGCGACAGTAAGCAGGGCAACAAGAAGGTAAACAACATCATTTTGTTGAGGATGCCCCTGAAGGACTTTGCCTACTTTACTGCACAGAACCACGCTCAGAACCTCACCAACAACAAGTCCTCGTCCAGTGTAGGTACTCAAGCTGGTAGGCCAATCTCCTGCACACGTCGACTACTCAATCCAGCTAACTCCATCAGCAATCACCGACCCAGTCATGTCGTCTGCCTCGACCGAAACACTCTCCTCGCACTGCCCCTTGAGGTCCGCCACCAGATCCTTCATTACGTCTTGTCAGGTACCCTGGACAACGTCACCAACAACCACACCTACGAGATTGGTGAGCGCCGCGCCCAACGCAGCCAGAACATCTCGCAGCGCAAGAACCACTTCTCTCTCGCCAATCTCGGCCACAAAGAGTTCGCTCTACTGAAATGTAACCGCCAGATCCGCGAAGAGATCCTGGCCTTTGTATTGCGTCAGACTTCGTTCAAGTTCAACTCCTGCAACGCACTCGAACGCTTCCTTCTAGGAGGCGACTCCGCCAACCCTGTGCTCTCAACCGACAACCTCAAAGCTCTCCGCAAAGCCACAAACATTGATGTGGTGATCAAGAGCGAACGTCAACTCGTGGACTATTTGACTTCACTGCATTGTTTGGGCGCCGAGCTGCGCCAGCCGCTGTCCTTGAGATTCGTGAATGAGCATGGTGAGGATGACCCCAATGACATCATCCTTTGCTTCATCGACATGTCCTGGGCATCGATCCAACCTCTCCAGCAGCACACGAGTCTTGATTGAGTGTCCCAGGACAGATATCAATCTTCATTGTGTTGACTGAGCAAGAAGGTGACAGTCAAGGTTGTCCTACTGGACGCCAGACTCGCACGAACAATGAGCCCGTTTGACAAGATGATTGCAAGAAGTTCAAGGACAGCGTCGTCTAGGATCCAGGGAGAAGGGCAACGTAGAAGGTCTTCATTTGCCTGTTGGAGGAAGTTGAACAACATTCGTTCTGGATCTGGGATGCATTGTCGAGCAGTGGAAGAAGCAAAAGGTATCGGGCTGTCAGCTCTGGTTCTCTCAATCGTTTTCTGGAGCACATCTTTCGTGTTGTCTCATTCTCTGCCGTAGTCTCTTCTCCACCAATTCATACTACTGCCCCTCAATCCAAACAAGAAAGCAAATGCTCCAATTTCTTTCTCACAATTTCCTGTACCTCAGCTTTTGCATCCCTCTTCGTAGTAGCAACCCCCACACTAACAGAAATATAACATTCCTCCCTGCCCACCACTCCCCACTCCGCTGGCAACCTCTTCTCAGCCCCACAAATACTGATATCAGGTCCCGGGATCCCAGGTGCCGCCTCATACAATCTCGAAAGCACAAATGTAAAGTCTGCGGCTCGGGAACAGTGGGTTGAGTTCGCGGCAGGGAAATTGACGTTTAGGAAGGTGTTAGGGGGTAAGTAGGGGGGTTCAGAAGCGAGAAGTGAGGAAGTCAAGTTGATGGCGAGGTCAGCGTAGAGGGTTGAGTGGAAGGGAGGTTCTGAGTTCCATGGTATGCGGGTACCGGAGGAGCCACTGAAGGATATTGCTGGGATACCGAGGATGGCGGCTTGAGTTGCTGCGCCCACTGTACCGGAGAAGGGGACGATAATGCCCAAATTGACTGTCACTGTCAGTGCATCACAGAACACTATGCTGGGTGGTTAAGCTCTGCTTACTCCCCACATTGATTCCCGAGATAGCAATATCAGGCTTCTTACCCAACCTCTTCTCCGCCTTGTCGATCCCATACTTCATCGCAGTGGCCGGGAAGGAATTGACATAGGAGATATTGTGGTCAGTGTGCCAGTGTCCAGTAGCTGAGTCACCTGCATTACAGGTATAGTATTGACAAGGTTCTTCCATGGGCTTTGGAGGTACATAGGAAGATCCAGTGGCTGATTGGTCGAGGGCGGGAGCAGAGATGCTGACAGAGTGGTTTTCGTCTATTAGGCGCTCATATAGAGTATGGATGTTCATCTCTGCCCAGCCGTCGTCGTTGGAGAGCACAATGTTGGCAGCTTTGATGCCTGAGGCGAGGGATACAAGAGCAAGAGTGTTCAGACGCATTTCGAAGGTAGCGGAGAGGAGAATGCGGTGCGGACTTTTTGATCGGTGAAAAAGGTGCGCACCTTGTAGTTTCTTGTAGTTGCTGGAGGTTTTGAGTCAGGGCGTTGAGTCAGCGCATTGAGTCAGGACGGGCAGATGAGCAAGTTTGGGTAGATCTCAAATCTTGTCCCACGTGCTGTATCGAACCAGCTCTGAATTTGGCCCCGACTTGATCATCTCTCGCACTCCTCCTCATCACGGTTGATGGCGACATTCTCGATGTATTTGCTTTCTCCGACGCAATTGGCTCATCCATGAACACATCGTCGAGCTCAGATACTGGATACTCATGGATTTGATGGGGTTCGCAAACCACCTCAATGCTTCTCGCTCCCAGCAAGATCTCAAGCTCACGAGCAGAGACTCCAGGATCGCTAGGACGTCTGAGGATAGGCTCTCTGAGTTAGCTCCTCGTGGTGAACCTGAGGACAGTATAAGACTTGACGTGCACAATCACTTCTTTCCAGATGCGACCGCACGTCGAAAGCAGAGCGAAGCACATTTTTGTAGGGTTCAGGATGGATACAAGCCTCTTTGGACATTCGAGAAAAAGACAAATTGATTATGCCTTTCTATGGTCTATCGAAAACTTCGTCACTCGTCTGTGAGACTGCCTTAAACTCCAGCCCCACTGATCTGCTCAACGACGGCCGACAAACTCCCTGATGTACATCAGAGGAGTTTCTGGGCGAGCGAGATGTGCCTCCTCAAGCTGAGCGAGGACATTGTCCGGGCGAGGATGACGAGGAGGAAGAGGTCCCAGCTCAATCTCTACACCACTGATTAGTCCAACCCCACACTCTTGAGGCATACACCACATACCAACATGACCAGACACACCATGGTTGATCTCAGAGCGAGGAACGATGCGGCTACGACGTACGCCCCCAGCATACAGAAAGCGCAGACGAGGGTCGCGCCAGAGGGCAAACCAGCCAAAGAAAGTGGCGGTCAGCAGCAGACCGAGACACACGACCATGCCGATGAGTACGTCGGTGGTGACGCGGGAGTGCACGGTGGCCAGGAAGATGATGCCGGCGAAGGCGACGACGGCGGCAAAAGCGAAAATGTACTTGAGGCTGCGAAGCAGCGCGCGGAGATGGGAGAGCTGGCGAGAGGTTGCCATTGTTGCTATTGCTGATAGTGGTAGTATGCAGGAAGTTCGATGAGAGTATGGTGGCTGCGAGAGAGGTAGAAAGGTTGGTTACAGAAAAGGGGGGGAAAGCTTTGGACGAGTCAAGTGAGCAGTCTCGTCGAACAATTGCGGCTTTCAAAACATCTATCCAAATGCAAAACAATCTTCATGCAACCACCGACCTCCAACGAAATCACAGTAACTGCGCATTCTCGAAATCACAAGGAAAGAGCAAGGAGATATATACAAACTGCAGGCAAAAAGAGAAGAAATGCGAGACAGGTCATACCCTGCAGTGGGAAAGAGGAGGAATCCTTTCGCCGAAACACGTTCACCTACCATCCATGCACGCATGATGCCGCTCTCAAGACCTACGGAGTGTGCTCAATGCGTTCCAGCTCGCCTTCATGCGTCAGATTCCAGAGTCAACTTTCAGAGGCCGGTCACTCTTTTATACAGTCCCCTCTCCACGCATATAATTGTGAGTACGCGACATGTATATGTTGCGACTCCTTACTGACCACGGCTCAGCTATCTTATACGGCCCCTCGCAACTGATTGAGGGCTTTCCATCTTCATCTCGACCTCAACAACCCTGGAGCATCTCGATCTCCTTGGACGACTCCACCATGTTACCGTGTCTGATGCTTCTATCGATGCCAACCTTGACGACAACCAGCATCTGATCCCGCTGGACTTCGGTATGTTGCAGAGGGATCACTACGAATGTACCTTCGACACTGATAAAGCGATAATCCAAGGCTTTACCAGCTGATTTTGGACCCGCTGAAAAGGCTCGTGAACTCATTGCTCAGCTCCAATGCATCGTCAACCACCTCGACCTCAACAATCCTGGCGCATCCCAATCTTCTCAGACCACTTGATCTTTTTAAGCGAATTGAACATGGACATAATCTCGATTTCCAGAATAGTCTCCTGGGACCAGCGAAGCGTAGAAACCTCTATGTTGCTCCGCTCGTCGACCAGAGTAGACTTGCTGGTATTCTTGCAGGGCATCAGCATCATGTACAACGTGATCGATGGCCAAGACAAATTGATCAACCAAGAATCAACAGCAAGCATCAGCCACCTTGTACGCCGCAGCTACTGCCAGGTCACAGTCTACCTCGCCGGCAGGTATCTCTGACAGCATACCGTCACTTCGGCCGACTCTTATGGGGATCGACAAGGAGAACCTCGCCTGTGGCCAAGTCGAAGAGATGCCTTCGCAATGGCAGCAGCTGGTTCCATTCCTACGGCTCAGCACTCGTCACCACAATCTCGAGTAAGGGTAAGCAACAGGTACATTAACGACCATTACCACTCTTCTTCGCACCATCTATTTCGGTCTATATCAACGCTCTGAGCATGTGATTGATCATTACATGACCCAAGTGGCAGCCTGTTCACCCTTGAGATGGTCAACACTATTGTTGATCCAATTGGCGTCGCTTACATCGCCAGCCTCAGCCCCACCAGCAAGAGCAACATCTCAGGCAGTGTCCTTGTCATCAAGAACAATTATTGATGGCGTCAAAGTCCAGATTCCAGGGACGGGCTGCCTGTCAAAAGTGTTCCGCTAGACTACCATCTTGGCACACAAAAGCGCTAGAAGTAGATCAAGGAACATCGTGAAGAACTATTCCTCGGATGGAGACAGCGCCATATGACGAGATTGCGCAACAAGGCAGGCGAGACTCAGCGAGGTTTCGATGACTACGTTTTCGGTCGTCTTCGAGTTTCCGTCCGGACTGGGGCCTCATTCGTCCTGTCAATAGCTGCAGCAGGAATCACGCTCAAGTCCTCATGGCTCAGAACCGCGGCAAGGAGAGCACCAAATGTCGTGTCCGGCAAACGCCCAACCATACTTGCGGCCCCCTCTGCAAGGCCGCCGAGATTGTCCTTGAGCACAATGTGAGCAGCGCCATAGTGTCCTCTCCGGCAACGCTATAGAATAGCTCAACAAGTCATAGTTGATCGACTCCATCGTCCTGAATAATGTCCACCACTAGGCTGGTGACTCAACCAGAAAGAGCAACATCTCAGGCAGTGGGCTTGACCTCCCTGACACTGACATGATTGGCGTCAACTTCCAGATCGCATTGACAAGGTTGAGGGAGAACATGCTTCAGGAGTTAAAGCTGGCATCGGAGCTGCACAAGCAGAGGTCTTGGCTCGCCGAAGACGATCTCACCATGCTGGAGCACAGTTGCAAGCTTGCTGTTCTCCTGTACTGAATACTGGCCAGGTTCCAGACAGCCAGCAATAGCACCTCGACCATGCTGCCTAGCACTTGCTTGGCCTCTGTTTCCAGTAAATTCGCACCTGTTGTCGTCTTCTCAGCTGTCGCCAGCCTTCAGGCTCAGCTTACACAGGCTCTTGACGTTGTCTGAAGAGCAGATCAATCTTGAACAGAAGGCTACTCGCCTCAAGGGGGCTATCACCAAGGCACAGGTTGCGGCTTTCCCAAGCAAACTCACATTGATGTCTTTGAGCAGAAGACATGATCAGCGTCAGCTTGCAGTTTGCATTGGCGAGTAGGCCACCGACGATATGACACTCTGTCAACCATCTCTGTTCCAGTCGTTCGCGGGTCATCACCAACACTATCGGCACGGCGTTATGTATCGGAAGGAAAGGCTCTTTGGAGCTCTGCCAATGGGAACGCCTTCTTCGTCCGGCAGCTGCGTACGCATGGGTGCTGCTTCATCCAGATTGGTAAGAATCATTTGACGGCTGGCCTTCTCGATCAGAAGCAACCCAGCGCAGACGTGGATGAGTTTCGTGTTGAGCCCATGCCCGAGACGGGCGACTCGGACAAGCAGTTGCCATACAGCGCCGTGTTGGTTATCTCCGAATGCGCTTCCGTGACCAAGTTGCTGCGCTTCCGAGACTCTGCGTCTACAGCACAATCATCTCAGGCCAGCAACCACCGTCCACAGACCCCCCTTACCAAACAGAAATGGCCTCATACCACTTGAGCTCATCAAGCTCAATGCACAAGACGAAGAGAGAAGCCAACCCATCGGAGCTTCTGAAGCTGCAGGTCCAGCACCAGGCTAGCGAGGCACCACTGTTCGTATTGTCATCTCCGTACCAGTCTCCAAGCCTGAATAGCGCGGCGACTTGTGTCGGCGGCTGAGGTAAGAAGGTGACCTCCAGAGAACATCAGCAAGATCACCAGTGATGCCTACGCCACCTCGACAAGGACTCTGCGCTTCGTCAAGAATGCCCTGAAGCACGAGAAGCGCCACCAAACCCCTCGGACGAGCTTGCCTGCGATGCCGAGGAGCGGAAAGAGGAAGGCGAGAGAGGCTCAAGACACTATGAGAGAACGCTTTCAGGCAGCCAACAGAGCTGCAAACTATGAAGCTCGGCGCCAGTACAGCTAAAGCACGTTAGTCATCGCTTTCGAGGATAGAGGAACGAGGTCCCTTTTATTCCAGAGGAGTGAATTGTTCCAAACAGATATTTCCCAGCCTCGGTTTTTGTCGCTCCAGATTGCGGTCAACGTATTGCCATCTTTGCAGGGACATTCACTCGACGTTCTGTCCGGCTGCTCCCTCATTGCTGCCCTCGCTCTAATGTCTCCAGTACGCATCTGTCAACAAGTCGCAAGTCTGGTCCTGCAAATTAGAAGAGTCTCATCTGGCATACAACTTTGTGTGCAGGCCTCGAGAACACTGCTTGCAGCTTCTGAAGAACACAAACGACAAATTTCAAAGCTGCGGCTGTCAATCGAGCAATCGACGACCTGCCGTCATCAACTCTCCCATCTCGGCACCAAGCCCAATACAGCCTCGACACATATCTTTCCGAAAACGTCGCAAAGTCAGAGCCGTTGACAAAGAACGTAGCTGGTGAAGAAAGAGGGGAAATGCAAAAGTGGTCGCAAGCGAAGCTCCACGCATTCCTCGCCCCCGCCACAACTTTTGGCCACCTCCTCAAACTGCCTCAACGACCGCGATGCTTTGTCGCTTGCTTGAAGCATAATCACGTCGCAGTGTGCTGCATCCGTCTCGTACTTTCAGAAGTGCATAGGTGGCCAGCTGTTGGGTCAAGTCTTTGTCTACCCAACCGAACCTCTTTGTCACCACACCTCTGTCCTAACTTCTCGACCTGGATTACCACACTCGGATGCTCTGCGCATAGACAGGCCGCCACCGGACCCCGCATGTGAACTGGACAAGATGGTAAATGGCTAAATTTGAGCAGAACTTCAACAACTTGGTTCTGTGGTGTAGTTGGTTATCACTTCTGTCTAACACACAGGCGGTCCCCGGTTCGAACCCGGGCGGAATCATCGTTTTTGCTGTTTAAGCATCTCTTTTGTAGGCGCAGGAAGTGTGGATGGAAATGTGGTGGTGGGTGTTGGAAATTTTTGAAAATTTGCGAGCGCAGAATTCGAGGCTTCGTGACGCCCGCAGGCTCTGTGATCTTTTGGTTATGAGCAGCGCTTGTCTTCTTAGGTTCGAGAGGCAGTGTTGGAAAAACTACAGCTGGAATATGAACGATTTTTATCGTCGTCAAAGACTCACAGTCACAAAAATAAGGGCCGACATGAAAGCTTTACTGAGGAAACGGCAAGACAGGAAAAGATTGGAGAGGAAGATGGCAAGAGTTGTATTATTTATGGTGTTCCAAAAATTGTCAAAGTCATCATTTCGAAAACCATCGCATACCTACCTGAGCAGAACAGACCAGCTGAACTGCCTCCTCTGTTCCAATTTGTCATAGACTTGTACCTCTCAATTCCAATCTTGAGTGTTCATTGCCAAGTACTGCTGCATATCTGGCATCGCAACATCCCTCTGCATCTGTACAGCAGTAGTATCAAAAAACGTCCTCATCACCTCAGACTTACCAAACTTTCTGATCAAATGCCCTGTAGCCTCATCTTCCCAGTTCCTTAGCATACGAGTGTTTTCGTCAGTAGTCAGCTTACCGCATGAACAGACCATAGTATCGATTTGTGCAGCCAGGGCCTTCTGATTAGATTGTGAGCAAGTGCAGGGATGAGGGTCCCAGTGTAAGGCTTCGTGGGCGAGCATGTCGCGCTTGACTTTTGTGCAGAAGGAGCAGGAAGGGCAGCCTATACAGTTTAGATCAGCTTTGATGTCTGTTTTGTAGACGGAAGGACGGCGAGAGGATAGAGGTGGCGGGTTGTTGGTATCATGGTAGACGCCCGAGTGGTTGTTCATTGCCCAAGGTGTGAATGAGGTGTAGGCTTCTTGAATACGTGAGCCATCGAGAATGGTATCCATGGCATCTTTTTCATCGCTGTTGGAAGCAGACACCAGTACGTCAAAAGCCTGCTCGCGGTTCACCCACTGCATGACGCGAAAACGGTGACCGATGGAAGCAAACAACTCAGCTGTCTCAAGGATAAATTGGTTGGGCATGGGATCCCCTCTCATCACCCAACTCTCCAGACTTCTCTGTACTTGACCGGCAAGACCAGAGACAGTCTGGATCTGAGCCAGAAACAAGATGTGGTTGGCCAGCTGTATCATGTCGGTGAATTGACGGCGCTCGATTAATGAGTACGAGGATGAGTATGTCTCCAGGACGGGAGGGTTCAGAGCAGTGCATTGGGTCATGAACTGTGACATCTCCAGGATGTGTTCATGAGTTGCATAAGCGTTGGCCATCTTGACGATGAGTTTCTATCACAAATTACGAGGATCGCCAGGATGGAGAAGAAAGACGAGGTTGAGGATTCGATGGCTTATGTACAGAATTATTCGGGAGCTGGGAAGAAACAAAGACTTGTCAGGAATAGATGTAAGACCTTTGTTGCATAGAGGTACAATGTTTGGTGTCTTTGATGGTTCTGTCGTGCTTTGTCTGTCATGCTTTGTTCTTTTGTTGCTTTGTCTACCCTTCCCCATTCATGCCCGTGGCAGAGAATAGCATGGAAATGCACAGTAGAAACAATGCGTCATGTGTCGTCCAGAGAGAGTCTCCGTTGCTCTAGCAGAAGTGAAGATAGCCTCAAGTGATCTACGTGAAGCTTTACTGAATTGGGAGTGACGCATTGGAAGTCTGTCACTTTGATCCTCCTCAAAGCGCAAACTCTTCCTCCTCATCTTCCAACCTTCTTTCCATCTCGACTCTTTTCCACAGATCTATCGCTATCCTTTGCGTTCAACTTTACTGTGTCTTTGTGCGTGGCTCGCCTTCTTCATCGCCTTCCTTCTACGATCAGGTCACTTACTGACGACTCCAGGACACACATCTCCTCTCCCTGATGGCGGTGGGCGCTTCTCACGGCCGGCATCGATGTTCGCACCACCATCATGTTGCGTGACATCCCTGACCGCGTCGACTTTGAGGACCTCAAGCTCTTCCTCGATGCCACCTCGGAGGGCCACTACGAATTCTCGTACCTCCGTATTGACTTGTCCAACAACTTGAATGTCAACTTTGCACTTCAACCTCAAGATCTTAGTATCTACTCAAATTTTACTTGTGTCTTTGTGAGTTTTCTGTCTGACTTGCTTCCACGCTCAGGTCACTAACCAACAATCTCAGGACACAACGTCTCTTTTCGGAGACATCACTTTCAACTCGCCGCGCTACAGCAGGAACTCTTTCGGCCTTGGTTTCCACTACCGCAAGGATCTTCCTCTGCTGCGGTATGAAGGATGCTGTCACCAGAGCTGCCCGTAACACCTTCTGGGATGTCTTCCACGACATGGTCAAAACTGATCGCGCTGTCTCTGAACTCAACAAGACAGTCAGACGCGGTCTCGACGCCAATATTGAGACGCCCGTCAAGGAACGCATTGAAGAGGCTATCGACGAGGCTCTTACCAAGACCGCCCTTCGAACCGAGCTTGAAATGGCTTGTTACATGTTTTTTTTTTCTTGACTGTTCATCTTCGCAACTAACACTTGTCTAGGCCAAGAATGTTTCTGGCATCAGAGCTGCTGTCGTGAAGATGTTAGAGGATCGCATGCAGTTTTGCTCTCGCCAGTTCGAGGAGTTCAGTGATCTTCTTCAATCTGTCGCCATTGATCAGGAGGAGGACAATCTCTTTGACCAGCATTCTCAACCACGCCCACATGATCAACGGCCACGACGATGAGGCTCTCATGCAGGCAATCCACTATCTTCAAGTTCGAAAGCAGAGGAGATGGTAATAGCGGATCTCATACAAGATACTCGAATGCAATGACAAGGTCGTCAACGTGAGCTTTTTGAACCTAGATTCCATGGTGTCAGTCTTGCTGTGATTTCCACGTAGATAATCGTCAATACCTAACCTTACTTTCTTGAAATTGCTTGCGAAGAACATGAGAGTAAGAGTGAATGTTATTGTTCTTCGTGACCCGGACAAAGACTCGCCTTGAAGATGCAGATGAACCATGTTTAACAACTGACCTATGGTGCCAATCCTATGCATTCCGACGGATGTTCACCATCGTCGGACTACACAGAGTTGGAGCAGACAAGAGTACTCAGTAGCTCCATCAGATCAAGCCACCACCGACGTCGAGCTCCGGGCTACACTGCTTTTTCAAACTCCCGATACTCCCCATCACACGAGAGAGCCATTGTCTCGAGGGTTGCGTCATAGCACGAGCAGTAAATTCTTTGCGGTGTGGACATGCACACCTTGCAAGTACGGAGCAACACTCCCGACTCTATAGAATTAGAGGTCTAAGAGACAGGCAGAACTTTGGAATACGACTTGGCGTAAGAGGGTATACACAACCTCACCGGTTCTGATCGGTAAAGCAAAGCTTATGAAGATTGCAGTCTCGCCATCATGATTCCCGCTGCTATCCGGACAAGAATATACATGTGATGGACATCTATCGAGAGAATATCCATTTGGATGCTGGTCAAGGGGACGACCCTGCTTGCATGACTTTGTCGTTCTTGAGTTCTGATTTTCCCAATTACTGTACACCACGTAGAAAGTCGTGTGCTAGAGAACCTCCCATTGTAGTATGAAGCAGAGATGAACACCGTTGTCGTTGATATAGGGAAATTGAAGAGGTTAAAATACACGGTCCGTAAGGATTGATCCAGCTGCCGGAGAGAAGCTTCAAGGCTTCGTCGCCATACCAATCTCTCATATGTTGGATGTAGCAGAATCAACGCCTAATCGGTAAGACAATCAGAAGAGGTGTGCCTCATGATATGTTAAAAGTCAAGTCGACATGGGTCGGGTTGGAAGGGGAGATTAAAGTGTGGAGCTTGGCAGGGGCGTCCCCGCTGTTCAACGCCTGGAGCCGCCTGAAGCTTCTTGGTTGTCGTTCGCACGTGAAACAAAACAACTCAATCTCCCTCGCAATCTCTGGCCAACCGTATGGCGCGCCGCTGGGGGAAGCCTCAGGTGACTGTGCCGAGAAAACCGACAAGGCCGAGAAAATCCTGCTCTACAACTTTGCAACCGACCAACTCCATCGACGACAATACGGGCTCGATGGATCATGGTGAACTGGTTACGAGACATGCGGAGTCGACTCCAAGGGTCGCCTTGTCACGATCAACTGCCGGAGACCATTCAGGCGCTTTCCCGCTGCTGTCACGCCAACTCAGGACTCCACAAATGAAGCAGTCGACCAGTGTCACCGACAACACTCCAGTACTTTCGAATAGAAAGGACTCTGGAACTTCGGATGAGTTTGCAGACCAGGATTCGTCCTTTTCCGAGACTGCAGACAGGTTATTATTGTCGCCGCGGTCAAAAAGTCTCGAAGATCTGCGGTCCACTTATCACCAGACAAGAGACATGTGCGATGCAGCTGTCGAGCAGTTATATTCGGATCTTCCTTCACCACTCAATGACGATGACGCGATGAATCTGCGACAGGAAGTCCTGTTGTACGAACTATGCCTAGCCCAGACAAAGCTTGCCCTTCAGTACAAGGCATCTTATCACAAGGCGACACGAGATAATCAGCATGGTGCAGCGACTCTTACGAAACTGATTGTCACAAAGGGCTGGCTCGATGAATGTATTCGACGAATCAACCCCTCCAAGACCGCCTGCGAGTCTGGAAACCTCTTCTTCGAGTTGTCGCATTTTTTTCTTGCCACCATCATCACACAACATCACGACTCGGTGTTTGAAGGGCGGTCACTACCATCCGGGCACGAGATTCTCAATGTTTTCCAAAGGACAGAGCCGCGATCACAAGCTTCGGGGCCAGGGCTGCTGTTGGAACAGGTGACTGGCGTGACGACCAACGACCCTTTGCTTGTACCAGAGATGTTACTACGCCTCGAAGAACTGGCTTCAGTCAAGAGTATAGCAGACTATCCCGCTCCCAAGAACATCACTGCGAAGGATCTCGATGCGCACTCAGCACTCAGAGATGAGATGTCGCAACTTGTGTATCGGCCAGTCGAGAGGGAACAACTTAATCAGTCGCCGGATCATCGTGCAACTCGGCCTGGAGCTGATCACGCCCCATCACCGTCGATCGATTCAAACTTCAAACAGCTACATAATCAGAATGAAGAGAATCTCAACGGCCAGAACGAGCCCCTGCAAAGCTGGAATGTTTACGACCCAACCATAGACGTCGATATGGACATGGATATGGATGATGAGGTCAGCGAGAACGAGCCTATCCCTACGGACCACGACATCCATTTGGATGAGCTTATCCCGGTAATCCCTACCTCGGAGCAACACGCGGTGATAGGGATACCATCCCAGCAGGATACAGAAGCAGGTGCGCAACCCAACGAGCCACCTCACAATCAACCTGATGTGCTTGAACGATCGAACATACCACAGGACCAAGGCTCTCACACAAGCGCTTCGCCATATCCAGAAGAGAATTTCGTTCATGAACGAAAAGATGTAGACGATCAACAGGACACACAACAACCAATGAAGCCATACATCCAGCAATTTTACGAGCGAGCACTTGAAAACCTGGTTCGACTTCGTCAGGCTAAGCATGAGGACAAGAGACATGACGGTCACAGACCGATCAAAAGTATCAATGGCCGGATTGATGATAGAGAGCTACTGACGCCATCGCCTGAGCCTCTGGAAGAAGCTACTACACCGCATTTGAACCCCAATGTCGATATGGAATATTCTTCACAGCAGGTGGATCCTACAATGGATGTGATACCGTCTGAAAATATCAATGAGACATCCAAGGACGTGGGAAATGTCCAGAGCGATTGCGAACCTTCAGTCATCATCTCTGACCACTCTACTTTCGACGAAGTCATGCAAGATGTGTCAGAAGAAGAGGATGTTTCACATGAGCAACTCGTCCCATCTACTTCACCCACCACCTCTCAGCCTACTCGCGGCAGAATATCACGCAAGAGCGAATGCATCGTCTTGATCTCTACGCCTGCTCGATCAAGTTTGAAACAGCGCTCTCGAGTCTCTGACTCTGGTTTCCTCAGCGACGACGACCTACCACCAAGTTCGAGCCCTCGTCTTGCAAGACTCGCAGCGAGAACATCCGGTTCCAACACTCCAGCATCCAGCGCATCAAGCACTAGAACGTCTACGCCCAAGCTTCCCCCTCATCTGGCACCTGTACGCCGGGCTGCCCATCGCAAATCTTTAGATCCGTCATCGCAACTTCCCACCGCTGAGGAAATGGAGAAGCTAGATCAAGAGGAGTATCCCCTCGTCGATATCATCGATGAGAAGGAGGTCGAGGGAGAGAAGAAGTATCTGATCAAATGGCAACCCATCCACGGCAGAAGGTTTCTCGATACCTGGGAGCCAGCGGAGAATGCGAATGCAGCGGCAGTGCGAGATTGGGAGCGCTTGAAGAAGCGAAGGGAGCAGAGAAAGAGACAAGGAAAGAAGTCTACGAGGAACAGTACAGCTAGATTGGCAGCCCTTGTCAGAAAGCCCGTGGCGCAACCATCGCCTGTATCCTCGTCTCTGCCCGAAGGTGCTCCTGGATTTCCCGTGCATACAGCCGGGCACGAGTCTCTTGCCTCTCGAGCTGCCAGATCTGTCACTGTCGTCCAGACTCCCTCGTCATCACCCGCAAGTTCAACATCAACCAATAGGGTGTCCTCGCGGACCCGCAGTAGCATCAACGTCACAAATAATACGCCAAAGAAAGCGACAAACCCATCATCTAGGTATGCCGCTCAACCTTTCAGTATTACCGCTGTTTCACCAAAGCCAGTACATCACCCTTTCTCAGTCAAGTCTGTAACCGAAATCGCGACAGAGGCAACGGCTAGTTCAATACCTGGTTCCAAGACGGCCGATACTCTAGCAGAACAAGCAGCATGTTCCAAAGCCGCCTACAAAGCCTCACTCCAAGGCAAAGTCCCCACACAAAAACAGCAAAAAGCACGCATGCGCCAAAAGCGCGCCGAGCGGCGAGCAGCAAAAGCAGAACGCATCGCCAACATGACTGAGACCGAAGAAGCCACTGCAGCACACAGCAAAGCAATGTCCAACAAAGCCAAGCAGGAGCGAAGGGCGACCAAAGCAGAAAGACTGGCAGCTATGCCTGATGATGAAAGAGAAGACTTGGAGAATTGGCTGAGATGGAAGAAAGAGGTTAGGGAGAGGACGAAGGAGAACAAGAGGAGGGCGAGAGCTAATAAGGAGATGAAGAGGCAGAGAGAGTCCCAAAAAGCTGCTGGAAAGGTTTAGGCAAGATCTGCCGAACTTGAAGTTGTTGATGAATAATGAGGTCGACACATAATACACGGCGTAATTTTGTAAAGATTTCTCGCCGATGAGTCTCCTTTGTACGTTATCCCTTTCTAGATAATAATTGTTCTTCCTTTTGTTCTAACTTCTTATGTCGCAATTCTCCCCTGGTTCATCACTAACATACAACATGTATCCAGATACAGACTCTCTTTCCTCTTCATCTAGTATAAGCCGTACCCTCAATGCCACAATTAGCAATCAACTCCAAAAGAAGACTCACAACCGTTGGAGCAGACTCAATAAGAACCATCATGACAGCATAAACGCACGAACTCAGAAGTAAATGACGGCATAAGGGTCTGATGATGACAGCATAACATGCCAAGTGCTGTAGCCGTTTTATGCAATCCGATATTCCAGCCCCCTCTGATCGAAACGGGTGTCTGCATACCTGAGCCCCTCGCCAAGGAATGTATTCCAAGGCTTCTGCAAAGGCCGCGAATACGTGAAAGCTAGTCGGCGAGACGTTAGCTCAAAGACGGAAGCGTATTCAGTAAACAGTTTTGCGTATATGGCGTGTAGCTCCAAGATATCGTGTATCGAGGACTCAGCAATCGAGTGTGGGATGATACAGCAAAACGCCAAGACCAACGAAACAGCTGCAACGGATGTGTCCAAATATGTAACGGCCATCAGCCACACCAGCCTCCTGCATCTCGTTCAGAAGAGGGGGTGACGCGTTTCAGGTTTGCAGGAGGAAAGGATTATTATTACTGGGGTCTGCTGCCCGTCAGCTGTGTTGGCAGCATTCTCATCTCAGCACTCACCCTTCGCACTACGGACTTTGAAAGATAAGAGGTGTGCTGTGCTACTTCTAATACACCAGCTTGGCCGTCACATTGCACCTTTTCTGGGTTTCTTCTTTTTCTGGCCTTTCGACTCGAATAACCCCACGTTCGCTTTGCGTGTCACAACATCAACGAACAGACAAGATGTATCACCGCTATATGCGAGACATTGGCTCCGAGGTATCGGACGTCAAAAACACATTTTCTGGATGGGATCAATGCATGGCAAAACCATACTGCAAGTGCGTGTCTTTCCTCAAGCCTTCCCCTCTTCATTCCTCCACCACTAACACCTTCCCCCACAGATGGCCAGTCATCATCGGCATCGTCGCCGGCGCCCTCATCGCCATCTCAATCATTTGGTGCTTGATCCGCTGTCTCTGCTGCGGTCTTGAATGCTGCTGCAGCTGTTTCACCTGCTTTTCTTGCTGCACATCCTGTTGCTCACACTCTCATCACCGTCAAGGATATTCGCAACCTGCTCCACCACCGCCAGTGTCGCAATTTGCTGCCCCGCAGTATACACAGTATCAACCCGCTGCTGCACCCGTGTATCGCGCCCAGCAAAACCAGAGACAAACACCACAATATGCACACTTTGACGCCCCGGGTACGAACAAACATTACAATGAAGATGCATTGCCTGCAATGCCCAGCTGGAATACTTCACGCACTTTGCGCCAACAAGACGATGCCAGCGACATGGAAATGGGCACGATGAACCACACTCAAGCTCAATCTGCACCCATGTTGCCGAAATCGCCGAGGGCGCAGGTCAACGAGTACCCTTATCAGGCTAATGCTGGTGCGTACGGGGATTTGGCTGCTAGTCGTAGTCCATATGTTGGAGGAGAGCAGTTTGGGTATGGTGGGTATAGTCCAAGAGGTGCTTCGCCTGTGACGGCGGCACCGAGTTATCATACCTCTGCTCCTGCTCCGGCGAGGAAGCCTGTTGGTGGCACTTGGAGGGATATCTGAGGTCTCATCTTTGTTTGATTTTTCTTGCAGTTGCATAGCGGTGGCGTTTTTTGGACGTCTCGTCGCTAGAGACAAGCATGGAGATTTAGTCTTCGCGATACCCACATGATGGAGAAGAGGCAAAGGATGATATGCTGGTTCATATCGTCTCTGTTTGGCCTCCCTCTGGTATATAGTAATTATATTGGCTCTTGATGAGTCGTTTTCCTAGCAGCTTCATGCTTGTCGTCTACTCAGTACTCGATTGCCTTTCTGACCTGTACATGGCAGTGTAATTAGATTTTCGAAGAGTTCACTGGTCATCGCGTCCGAGGCAATGTCTAATGTGACAACAAGATTCAGTCTACAGTCACCATTCCTCAATCAAACACATAACGCTTCACACAACCGATACAGTACAATTCATGCTGCATACCATCAATCATGCTATCGGCGTCGCTTCCGCACCGAAGCTTCGATTCCCCCACCCTTTTCTAACAACCAAAATTTCCAACGAAAAATTCTCAACCATCAAAAACCTCTCCACCCACCCATTCTACACCTACAAAAGATATGCCGCGATGGCAAAAGCAATGATTCCGCCCGGGTTCGAACCGGGGACCGCCTGTGTGTTAGACAGAAGTGATAACCAACTACACCACAGAACCAACTTGATGGAAGTTCTGCCGCGTATTTTGATTATAGAATTTAGGGGAATGAAATTTTCCCGTTCGGTAGCGTCCTCTGACTGCCATCGAGCAGTGTATGTGATGCCTGATTGACGTTTTATGATAGTATGGTCATTTCGACCTGAAACGCGACAAGGACCAGTCCAAGCACAATTCCTTTCTTGACTAAAAAGCCTCGTGTGCTCGCCGTAGAACAGCAAAGGAGATCTCCTTATTGTGTCAAGGGCGGAAAAGAATTCAACAACACAATGCTTGACGTTGAATCATGAGTTGAAGCAGAATGGAAACAGATCAGGTCACTTATGTTGCTTGTTTACTTTCGAGCTGTTGGAGATATAGTGGAGGTATACGAACAACCCGCGAGCAAGCGAATTGACCTTGCCATGATACCGGTCTGATCTACACTGTTGCTGAATACCTCGGGCAGGACGAAGGAACTCGAGAATTTCAGAACGATGCGCGAACAGAAACGAAAGAATGCTAGAGTGATACGAGACAGAGGGAATATAAGATGGGCGGGCATAAAGCCTTCATCAGGCCAGCATACAGTTGGCGGACGGGACAACGATGGACGTATCCCAACTTACCAGAACTGTGTCCTTGAAATCTACCCTTCCATACGACACAAGTCAACAGCCATATTCTTCCAGCTTCGCAGCCGGACACTTGGAAGGCCAGAGGCTCGCAGGAGTGTATAGTCAGTATCTGAGTATCTTACCGAGCGTGCGAGTGAACACCATAGAGGCAGCCAAACTCGACTCTTGGATGGCGGTTCCGACGAAAGGTGCCATCTTCGAAGTTGTACCTCTTCTTGCTTTCTAGCTCTGATACCTTTGACCAGCCAGTATCCGCAGCTCTTGCTTGCCTTCTCTTGACTTTAGTCGCGCGTGCGGCAAATGGGAGGTAGTGGGCGATAATAGGCGATGGTCGGCAAGACGATCTAGAATGCGAGTCCGTTAAAAACGGCGATGGCATGCTCATGGTAAGAGCGGGACCGGAAGCGCGAATATCTGGTATAACAAGATAGAAGGCGTGGAAAGCCGCGTAGCGAGGCTTCTTCGACGAGTCAAGGGAGTACAACCGGCTGCCTACTCTGTACATGTCAGTGGCGAGAAGAGAGCTCAGCATACACAGGATTAGCGGCAATCGACAAAGGAGAAAGAAGAAGACGTCAAAGTTGTTGTGCTTAATGCAAGTGAGCAATGCGGGAGCTGCGTGTTGGGGAGTGCTGGACAGCTTGGGGAAACGTCACCATGCCATCTCCCACCCACCAGGAGTCGCTCTTTACGCTTCTCAAAACGCTGGAAGCTTCATTTGGCTGACAGCATCGCGAGAGATGATATACTGAGACTGTCATGCATGTTCGAGGTTCTCGTCGTGGTCTGCACGACGCAAGTCACCCCGGCTGCCTCAAAATTGCGCCCGACGCGGAGAGGCATCACGTCCCTCGGTCACGAAGCTTCCTACCAACAACCCTTGAGTGTAACTTGGATGCCAGAATTCAACATGACAATCTGGGTAATCACATTTCTCTGTAGGTACCAGGTTGATTATGGTTGTACTCATCTGACCCTCACCCTTTCAGACGGGCCGAGACGTGCTCGACCACGAAATATCACTATAAGGCAATTGACGTCAAAGATGAGAAGAAAGGTGAGCATGATTGACATTTCCATTTTCTTGCTCCTAATCACAATCTAGCATACAAGCGACCCTGAGCATCTTCCCCTTTCGTAACAAGTCATGCGAATCGTATGCATGCTGTCCGCTCAAAGCGTTTACAGCATCAACAAAGCAACAGCACCAGCTGCGATACCGACACCGGCGCCAGAAACACCAACATTGGCAGCAGCACCAGTCTTGGTCGTCGAATCCGAGGCCGCGGTACCCGATCCAGAGCCAGTGGAAGCCTGAGTGGCAGCGTTCACCTGGATCCCATATGCGATAGAAGTGGTAGGCGTACCCGAGACGGTGGTGGTGATGGTAGAGGTAGCAGTAGTCGAAGCCTTGCAGCCCGACCACGAAGTCCAGGGTGCGTTTGTGCCCCAAGGGCCAGAGGTCCAGCCAGACCAGGTGCTGTCAGGGCAGTTGCTTCCTCCCCACCACGAGGTCCAAGGGCCGGAAGTCCATGCACCGCTTGAGCCCCATGAACCCCAGCCGGCGTTTGTGCCGTTGCCATTGACGCCTCCGAAAGGACCGTATCCATTGCCACCTCTCCAGCCACCAGGATCGCCGTGGCCGCCAGGTCCGAAGCCCCCAGCCCATGGGAAAGCACTGGGGGCGGCAGTGACCATGCTAGCGCTGTTGGAAGCCCAGTATGAGGATGCGGCCGAGGCGTAGGAAGACCACTGCGAAGGGGCGGCACTGGGGCTGACGCTGTTCCAGTACGACGAGGCAGCATTGGCCCACGACGACCAATCACCTGTGGCGGTGGGGTTGGCTGATGCCCAGTAAGAACTTGCTTGGGAAGCGTAGCTCTGCCAGTTGTTGTTACCGTTGTTGCTGTTCTGGGGTGCTGCGGTGGCCGAGCCGACGAGGGCAGTGGCAGCGGCGAGGATGGAGAAATCAAACTTCATTGTAAATGGTGCGTCTTTTTCTGCTGTGTGATTGTGTATTTGGTGTGAGAAGGTAGAACGATTGGTGTGTCTGAGCAAATGACTGAATGCAAAAAGACCTACCTCCCTCTCTGCCTATATAGCCTTGATTCTGTTGCACAGCCGCGTCATGCAGAACCAAGACCCTTCTTCATCGCCTCTGACTTGCAGTGACGCGTATTCTCCGAAGAGCCTCGCCTCGTTGGTTTCGCAGCTCACGCGCCCCTCGGACACGTCTCTCACTGCTGCAACAACAAGCTGAGGCAGGGCGAACAGAACAGCAGCAAAAATAAGGATAAGCTGCCTCAGAAAGTCCGAACGCCTTGCCTAATTGGGCTTAGCAAGTCCGTGGGGTTGCCCGAGAGCAGCAGGACGTCACTACCAAGGGCCTTTTGACCACCACCCAAAACTTGACCTTTTTGCTGCTACACATGTCCATGATGTTTGCAATCTGATGTGATGCTTCGGGGTTTTTACTGACGTCTCGTCCATATCCACAGTCGGAGGTGTCGGTAGTTGTTGCGTCCGCCTCGTGCAGTGCTGATCCACCAATCCATCCTCCGTTCAGCCTGTCATCTTGCCTTGCTCATCCAACACAGCATGCAAGGAACCTTTGTAATCTTCCTTCCATCATTCTTCTGGGTCTCCGAGATGTCTCTCGCACCAGAATGGTGGCATTGAGTTCCTTCGGCATGATCCACTCTTCCTCCCACCGAAGCCTCACCAACATCCACAGCCTCGTCGGACTTATATCTGCCTCTTCCCCCAATTGTCCGCGGCTCTCTCAGTCGATCTTGTACATCTCTTCTCCACACCATCTTCTCAGATCTTGTGTACAGTAAGAAGCAGGTCAATCGTGCGAGCCACGCGGCTGTGTGTAGCACCCACCGCCCGGGACATTTGCCAAGCTCATCCTCTCTCGTGTCTCGGGCTGTAGACTCTGTTGATGATGACTTCTGTAGACAATGCTCATGACGCGTCGCTCGAGGCCTCGTGGACTGGCGTCCTTGGTGCTGTGGTGTAAGGCTATTGTCGTGTATATACTGCTCTCCTCATTCGCTGACCCTGATGAAAAACTTCTTAGATATTACCAATACTGCTCAGCCTTGGATGTGTGTAGTTGCGGAGGCTTATCACTTCTCGGACAGTGCAACATGCTTCATCCTTCGCCTTGCAAGTGTAAGTTGTTTGAATTGAAAGTCCGCAAAACGCGAGGCGGGTAACCACCAACCATCCGGGATATCAGCATTATTATGCCATCGATACACTCTACACATCTTATGCCGGTACCCCACACTTCTGCACATACCCTACACAATCCCGCCAAGAACCTTGGTGCAGGTAGGCTGCAAGCACAAAATCCAGGGTCCAGGAGATCCCGATACCAAAATTTTCTTCCTCCACCATCACTCCTCTCCTTTCTTCTACCCTTCAGCAAAGTGGAAACAAAACGATATTGACGAGAGTGGGATTTGAACCCACGCCCTTTCGGACCAGCGTATTGGACTAACCTTAAGCTGGCGCCTTAGACCGCTCGGCCATCTCGCCTTTGATGAGAGCAGATTTGAGCCATTCTGACAAAGGATCTTTGAGCATTGGCCACACACGCGTTTCTCGAAGGTCAGCAGCAGTGTCGTGGGCTCTCAGATGTATTGGGAAGGCGTTTTCATACTCAAGAAGGTTGACTAGAACACTATATGTCCAGATATAAGTGCGTGAACTCGAGACATCAAATTCATTGCTCATCGTGGACAATAGACTCTTGGTCCTATCTAATATCAAAGCGGCTTCTCAAGAAAACATGCTCAAATCTTTCTACTCAACGTCGACATCGACGTACTCGATGAGCCCTCCTGAATCTTCAGGGATACAACTCCTGGATAGGTATCTTACCCTCAGGATAGTTGGATATAGCATAACCAACATGGTGACGGCTCTATATCACATTTGTTGGTCAGATTACTAGTTGAGAGGACCACCCTGTCGAATCTCAGGCTTCGGAGTGTCTTCCGTGCAATGCCCACGACTCAAAAGCATCACACTCTGTTTAGAAGCGACCCCGAAGACGCGAACATTCTGGAACCAGTCAAGACGAAGAATCACAAAGCGAGTGAAATACTTGACCGCTCTACCCAGCCAGCATAAATACTGAGCAGAGAATGACAGCATCAACATCGTGGTCCTCAATCGTCAAATTCTCAAGGCTTCAAAACTCCCCGAGCGGGGAAGCTGAAAAACTGTCCCACAAGCATCCCTCCAGCAGAACAGGCTGAACAGCAAACAACCAACCATCGATATAGCGTCAAGGCTGCATGACATAGTGTCCAATCTGGCCGTGTGTAATATCGACGAGCAACCAAGTCAGCAATTTCAGCGACTACAGCGGCCGTAACGTTGCCTAAGCCCATACACTCCAGTCACGAGGCACTGCATCTCGACGAGCCACAGGCTGCCGCTCATGACTGATTCAGTCTCGACTCTAGCGACCTTGCGCCATCGCGGCGTGAAGCCGACTTTTAACAGCAAGCGATGCATTCAAGCAGCTCCTTCGCTCGAGCTAAACGGTGGACATTAGGTGCTGTACAGCTTTGCGGACGAGGAGTCGCAAGTCATGAGTTGCTGCGAGCGCTCACGTCAAAACAAACAGCTCCAGCAAAACAAGCAAAGGGCTACAAACGACCCTTTCTACGGTCAAGGAGACGCTGCAATCATATATCCCAGACAAGAACAACACGACGCAAAAACCCTCAAAAATGCGACCGATCGATCGCTTGCCCTTCCCAAAAGATGAAACGCATGCATTTGTATAGTGTGCTTCAGGAGCCCCAGACTGAAGCGAGATTAAAGTAAACTTTTCACTCTCCCAGCGCCTCCCCCACAAACCTGGCGTTTGCTTCGAACTTTTGCATGTGCATGGATCTTCTTGGTAAAGGCTCCTCTATTGGACTGGACAAATTCAAGAACGAGATGGCTGACGGTCAGTTGATACTTGACACACCTTCTTACGGACATTCGGGCCTGTATTCCATACCATGCCCAACGTCAATGATCCAGTTCAAAGCATCGATGAGTCTGGATATCCCTAGCGGGTCGAAGCGCTCCAGATCGTGCTTGGCGACAACGAACTTGTTCCGAGTATACACGACCTTCATCTTTTCACTCCTGCAGGCACGTTGTTCTCGCATTCGTATGGGCATACGTGAGCTGCGCTGTCCCATCTCACCAGATCGCTTACACAGAAACTGCCCTTGCCCTATACCAGAACATGACTTGGCGTAGTACTGCTCAATAAACAGTCTACTTGCCGCCTTGGCTGGATATTAGCCTATGGTTTGTGGCGTTGTGCTGTGTCTGTTTAGGAGAATGAGATCTTGAGTCTTGTCCTGAGGTGGACAAGACGAAGCCCTGGATTGATATATAAGGGCAAGGTTGGTGCATGAGGTTTGAACCCTCCTTTCTTCAAGCATCTTGACTACTTTCCACGTTCTTTTCTCACCACCCCGTTTTATACACCTTCGACTCTCGTTCATATCCACATATTTTCTCGATCCTCTGGCAGGTATCCATATTCGACTTTTACACACACAACAATGAAGTACTCTATCGTCTCTGCTCTGGCGCTTGCCGCTTCCTCGGTCAACGCCCATGCCATCATGCAGCGTATTATGGTCGACGGTGTTGACCAAGGCTCTCTGACCGGCATCCGTTCTCCTCCCACCAATAACCCCGTCCAAGATGTCACCTCAACCGACCTCCTTTGCGGTGCCAGCGCCGGCACTTCCTCCAAGCTCATCACCATCCCCGCCGGTGCCGCCGTCGCAGGCGCCTGGGCCCACGCTCTAGGTGGCCCTCAAGGTCAGGGCGACTCGGACAACCCTATCGCCTCTTCTCACAAGGGCCCCACCCAAGTCTACCTCGCCAAAGTCGACGACGCCGTTTCCGCTGCCGCCACTGGCCTCAAGTGGTTCAAGATTGCCAGCGACACTGTAACTTCCTCGGGTGTCTGGGGCGTCGACGACATGATCAAGAACACTGACTCCAACGGCTTTGGCTGGCAGAAATTCACCATGCCCAGCTGCATTGCACCTGGCCAGTACCTTATGCGTGTTGAGCTGCTTGCTTTGCATTCTGCCAGCTCGACAGGCGGTGCCCAGTTCTATCAATCGTGTGCGCAGATCAAGGTTACAGGCTCTGGCTCCTTTTCGCCCGCGTCGTCAGCTGAGATCTCGCTGCCTGGCGGTTACTCGGCCACTGACCCTGGTATCCTTGCCAACATCTACGATACCTCGATTTACACTTCTTACAAGGCTCCTGGCCCTGCAGTCATCAGCTGTGGCGCTGGCGGTGCTGCCCCTGTGTCATCTAACAAGCCTACCACTTCTGCTGTTGAGTCGACAAAGGTGCCTGTCACCACTTCTGCTGTTGTGTCGACAAAGGTGCCTGTCACCACTTCTGCTGCTCCAGTGACTACCAAGCCTGCTACCACTTTGTCGACTGTGGTCAAGACATCTGAGGCTGCTGCTCCTGCTACTTCTGCTGCTTCGGACTCTGGGTCGGGTACTGCTGCCAAGTATGCTCAGTGTGGTGGTAATGGATGGACTGGAGCTACCACCTGTGTTTCGGGATCTACTTGCAAGGTCCAGAATGACTGGTACTCTCAATGCGTTTGAGTTCTTGGTTGGAGGGGAGAGAGTTGAGTTTAGAAATTGTGTGATGGGGGGTTTTGAGATGCAAGTAGTTGTTTCTCTTCGTATATGATGTTCTTTGATTCTTCTGAACCTTCGTCTTTACAATGCACATCTCCTGTGATTGACAACAATGGCCACTAGCCGGTTTTCATGGCTTTCTGATGTCTGTCATTGCTTCGATATCCTCGTATCTTCTTGCCATACTTGATGCATGTCTACAGACTTCCACAAATTCCAGACTCTCAGATCACCTATCAACTCCCCTACTATCCTACCACGCCCTGACATTCCTCTCTACCCACAAGCAAAACAAAAGTCTTCCCTACCTCACATACACCTCACGGGCAAAAAGTGGAGTAGCTGGGAATCGAACCCAGAACCTTCTCCAACTCAGGGCTGCTCATGAGAGCAATGCTAAGAAGATGTCATACCACTAGACCACAACCCCATTTGTTGAAGCCTGGGCCAAGGGCGTAGCAATACGACCGTGACATTCTCATGGAGGGCAGAGAATTTCCGAGGATTGGCCGGTGAAACGGGCCGAGGAGAGTAAATCTGCATAAACCCGGTTGTAAAACTGTGGAGGTTTGTGATGCATTGTACAAGTACTGTGCAGGGCAAACGATAAAGCAACGGGAGGAAAGTTGTCGTTCAGCAGATGATCGAGTTGGGGTTGCACTTTTGGATACGCCTAAGCGTGTGACCTGTACAGACACTTACAACATATTACCCTCCCCGGACAGAAAATGAGCCAGCTGAGCTCAGCTCACTTACCTCACAGCCATGTGATTGACCGAGAAGTCTTGCAGAGGGTCGATTCTTTCTTGAAGTGAAGGAATGAGCCGGGAGTAGGCCGATTCACGCAAAACAACGAGGACCCGGTGTGAGTGTCTAGACATAGTAGTGTAGCAACAGCGAGATTCTTAGCTTTCACTATCAAGAGAGATGTCGACGATGGATTCGAACAAACCATGTTGTGCTCCTCTCTGTTCGGTGGTCAGCAAGTTGTTAAACTCATCGGACGCCCGCAACTCTAACAATTCAGTACATCTGATCAGGTCTCGTGGTCTAGCGGTATGATACTCGCTTAGGGAGGTTGCTTGCGACCTTGAAAACTCTAAGCCAATTGCGAGTGGTCCCGGGTTCGATTCCCGGCGAGACCCTTTTTGCCCTTGGGGGCCCCGACATGGGTGTGAAGAAGGCCAGGGAGGGTGTGAAGTTTTGCCAGATGTTAGCCCTTTATGACGGACTAGAAGAGGATTCATTCGGACAGGATATGCATATGTCAATCGATGGGAGTATCTCTCTCTTTTTTCTAGCACTGCTCTTTGCTGGTGCTGTAATTTTCGATTTCGTGTGTCGAGACGGCGAAGCTTCGGCGGGAAAGCGACTGTGTTCGGGGGCACGGTTACCGAAAGCTGGGGACGTCGGTATAGCGACGACCGAGACGATTTGGCAAGAGGAACAGTGGGAGGTAGGATATACAATAGGAGACGAGTCGGGGCGTGATATATCGACGACGAAGGGTCGTGGGAGAGCTTGCGAGCTGTAAGGAGGAGTTCAAGAAGAAGAAGTTAGGCAACACGTTCCTTTTGATTAGCCATGCAAATTGCGTCATTAACATTCCAATCCGACCTTCTCCACAACCCTCTTTTGACGACATGCAATACACTTCTCAATCGAAAGAAGGAAAGGAAGTATGTAGAAGCATTCTCAATCGTTGGGAAGGCGGTTTGACGACCTTTGTTGAACGATCTCAGTCGGGGTAAAACTGTCATCGCTGAGGGGGTGGAAGAAACAGCGATGGACTCTCCGGTCAAGTCAGTAATCGTGGGCAATGATAATCTGACAAAAGGCTTCGACCTAAGACAACATCAGTAAGAGTTTCCAGAATAGCCATGCTTTGAAAATGCTGCCCTGATTTATGGAACATTAGACGACGCCAAAGCTAATTCTGTGACAAAGAGGGAAGACTCTAGAGACTGGAAAAACCTGGAAGGAAAAGACAAGACTGGGAGAATACATGAGAGGTAGATAGCCATAGGAGGCAGTTTTGATTTGGAATCTGGCATCATGGATCTTTGAAAAATTGTAACATATCCAGGTTAGTATCGCGCAGCCTGAAGCCAGAATCCAGCATTCTGGATCTGCTTCGCTGCTTGTTTCATATCCAAAAGTATTGCAGTCTTTTAATCTTGCATTCAAGATCTTCTTGCTGCTGTTGCTTGTAGCGAATCCAAAAAGGTGTAATGTGCATGTTGGTGGTTAGCATGGAAAGCATTCTCCCCATTCTCCACCAGTTTTCTCTGCTTCGCTCAACATTCTGGCTCTTCGTCTTTGCATTCTCGGAAGGCGCCGGTGTCGATTTTGTACATTTGCTTGAAGTAAGGCTCGCTTGAGGTACGTCTGAGATCGAAGTTTGTGATGGGTTCCTCGTCTTCTTGAGCAGATTCTTCGTCTGCGTCATAGTAAATGTCTTCTGGGCTAGTGCCGATGTCTTCTGTGATCATCTTTGTGTCTGGGTCTGACTCTGTACCAACTAGAATGTCGTTGGCTGATGATGCTGCCATTTCTGTGCCATCGTCTACCATTTTCTCGTTCGGCTCTTGATCCTCAACCACTGGTCCCAGTGACCACACATGTTTTGACTGCTCGAACCGCCTCTGGATAGCGAACTTGTAGATCTTGGGAGCCAGGATACTGAGACAAGACCAGACAGCCTCGAGCTCCATCGTGGTAAGCGGTCTTTCTCTGATGATTTGTCTGACATGGCCGTGCATGGGACCAATGCACTCCTCGACCTGCAAAACAATCAAAACCTGATGTACCTGAACTGCAAGTGTAAAGTCCTTGGGCAGCTCAAGGAAGATCTTCTTCCCACGTCTTGCGCGATTGATGGCACAGAAAACGAATTTGAGAGCATTGGGCTCCATCCAGTCTCCGGCCGGGTGAACATGAATCTCTTTGAATCGCTTTGCCGGGCTGCGATATTGCCATATCAAGGGCTGATAGAAACACAGATCACGAATGTGGGCGGAGTGACGTTCAAGGGCTTCGGGATCCATGTCGCAGAAAATCATCGTTGGGTAGCAGTTGAATCTGTCCCACTGGACAATGTCATAGGTGTACTTCATCTTGGCGATTTGTCCTGACTGGCCAGAGATCCCTTTGGTAAGATAAGGGAATGTGTTTGCTGTGTGGATGTTCAAGGAGAAAGGAACAATAGGCCTCGGAAGGCGCTTTGTAGTCTCCTCCAAGCCCATGAACAATCTTGTGCCTGTCATGCGCATCTCATGCATTCAGATGTTGTTGCCCAGGCGTGATAAAGAGAGCAGCGCAGGATAAAGTGGGTAGTGACAAGGAGAAAACGGGTTGAGATGGTTTAGCATCTGATCTTGCACGTGCTATCAGGCGTGAGATGACTCGGTGAATATCGTATAGATACTGGTAATGGGTTCAGTCGAGGTGTCACGTTGATGATTGACTTGCTGATGAGGTCTTGCGTAGAGATGGTAAGATATCGCGTCCGCACGTGTTTTAAGGTGCCAGCAAGACTCGGTGAATGCCTTCTGTCGTAGTCTCCAAGCTTGCACGTGTTGTTAGGTCTCAGATTGGGCTCGATGAGTGCCTGGAGATACTGATATTGAGTCCAGTTAATATGAGTGACTGGATAGACCGTAATGGACTTGTGTTCGTGTTTGTAGAGCTCTTGGTAAGTGTGCTCCTTCAGTAGTGATGGCGGCCCATGTGATACTGCAGTCCTTACTCATGCTGTCATGAGCATTTTGAAGGAAGGCTGGATCTCTCAAGCTCTCAATGGGTAGTAGAAATCATATCCAAGACTTTGTGCACTGAGATGCTGTATGTTGGAGATGGCCTCAGTGTCGGGGGAGTACATTTCATTCGTATCATTCATGGGCTTAGCAGGTATGATCCCAGAGAAAGTCATAAAGCAAGTAGGATACCTTGCCTTCGAATACTGCGGTTTCAATAAGCTTGGGTAGAGGGAAATCTTGTATATAAGACAGAAATGATAGATGCTTCCATGGCCTAGTTGAGCAAAGCATTGAGTACTGTGTATATTGATTGGATCACGTAGTGTACAAAAGTATAATGGAGTATACACAAAGCTTGGAAAGCTCGCCAGAGGCGAAGACAGTCCCAGTAATATGTTAGCTACTGAGTCGCACCAATAATAATGCAGCACAGAAACCTGCTTCCAGTGCCTTCCATTTGAGAGCATGAGAATCTTACAAGACAAACGTTCACTTGCTCGCCAAGTAAGCGCAAGCCCATCACACTGCGTAAAGACCAAGCCGTCTTCACTTCCTCGCTCAAGAAGATCTCTGCGCAACATGAATCTCTACACACTTCTTTGCTTCTTCACAATTCTCCCACTCTTCGCGTCAATCAGTAATCACAGCCTTACGGCTCCGGCCATCAACACTCCGGCTTCGGCCAACAGCAGCAACAACAACAGAGGTACTTGGGTCCGTCGCCCCATAGCCAACATCCACTGACATCTCCCGAGCAAGGATGGTCCTCCTTTCAGCACAGATGCCGATCCTAAAGTTGCCCAAACTCGCTTGGTGCGCTTCGGCATGATGCCTGGCGAGTGGCTTGAGGGTAGCACCCTTCATGAGGTCCTGCAAGCAGTAAGTCCTTTTCGTTGATGTATCGACTTATCGCTAACTAGGTATAGACTGGCTTGGTCAAAACTATCGACAACTGCGTCGCTGCTCTTGGCGACACTGAAGACTACGTCAGTTTGTACTGTCGCTTCGACGACCTCCGCGCCGCAGCTTCCTCAAAGCTCATGTTTGAGAGTGGTCTTACTACAGCCAGCTTCTGATTTGTCGATCATCACGAGTACTTCGGTGACGACTTCTCCCATTCTCACGCCCAAGCTATGTTCGCCTATGATGGACAGGTCGAGTTCACAGCTATGCCCAAGAGCACGAGCTCACAGGCTACCATCTTGCCGGACATTCTTCCTGGATGCGATGCTCAGTACAAGACTCGGATCTGGGATGCCTCGCAGAACATCGATCGCTTCACCGATGTTGTAGCCTTTGAGATCATCTGCGGCTACTGTCGGCGAAACTGAAGACTGCGTCAGTCTGTACTGTGGGTTTGACAATTTGCGGGACTTCACCTCTTCAAACAAAGTTGTCCTTCTCTTCGACTATCTTCAGCTACAAGCAACGCACCTCAATGCCACCCAAATCAGACTACATGGTCCACAAGAACTCTGGCAACCCCAATGAGGACACCAGGCACGGCAATGATCCAGAACACCGCCATGCCTCCGCCTCAGTGCTCCGAGTTGGTACAATGACAGCTCAAACTCTTCCCACGAGCGTCAGCTCTTCCAGAATGTTGCCGCTTCTGCGCAGATCACTCCATCGTCAAAGGTATGACTTCTTCCCGTGCACTCATTTCTGTGAAGAATATTTGCTGATGTTATCCAGTGCTTGTTCTTCGCATTCAATTGACAATAGCGCTGCTGCCTTTGGAGATGCTGTCGACCCCGGGTAAACTTGTTAACTGTCTCAGACGAAGTCTGAATATCTCGCGTTCTGTAACCATGGCTCTGGCTTCTTGCCACTATTCCGCCACTTCTCGTTCCGATTCCGGCAGTTGTGCTAGTCCAAAGACTGCTGAGACTCGCATGGCCTTGATCAACTGGCTCGAGAGTAGCTTCTTGTCCAGGATAGAGAGGAATCTTAGTGCCACTGCCACCACCGCTCGCTTTTGGTAAAGTCCATGCACTTCTTTACACGGTTTGTGGTAGACGGAGGAGAATGATCCTGTTCTCATCCAGCTTTAGTTGCAATAAGTAGGATCTCGGTTCTTGAGGTGAGAAGGGAGTTTGGATTTGGATGGATGGTAATCGATGTTCGTGTCTTTTGCATTCAATGCTTGTAGGGATGCTATTACCCAAAAGCGCTACTCTCTGTCTATGTATACTTGTCAGTGATATCTAGTAGATCCTGATATCGCAGAGTTGTGATAGACTTGCAAGTCCAGTCGCTGTGCCAATATCAGGAAAGAACATATGATCATCTCCATCTTGATAATCAGTCAAACCAGTCCTGTCTCCAAGCAGTGAACGTGCAAACGACTGTTCGCCGAATCGAGACAGAAGCGTGTCTTTTCTAGTCACGCGCGTCACTTCTTCTCGCACACCAAATCATTCTCTCACCAGCTTTCTCGCGATACACAACAACTACACAACACCATGGCTACCAGCAAAGAGCAAACCATCAACGACACCCTCACAGACGAAGAACAAACCCCTATCGCACCAACAACCACCATGGCACCCGAGCAAGACCAGCACATTCAGCAGTCCCAATACGACCACCAACCTCCCACCGCACCTACCACGAACCCATCTCTCCTCCCCGGCGGTCTCGAACCCCTTTCTCGCGTCCACACAACTCAGCCAGTTACACTGGGTCTCGCGTTGCCATTCTCTCACACACGCAATGACCTTGTTGGTCGCGGACGTGTGACCTCGTCTGTTCCTCCTGCTACTGTGGTACGTGATGCCGGGTTCGCGCGTCGCGCAATGAGTGCGCAAGAGACTTCTATGCATCTCGCCCAGATTGTGAGATTGGGGGGGTGGTGTTGCTGGGATTGTTGAAGAAGAAGAAGATGAGGAGATGCA
>JALPCE010000250.1:0-36074 GCA_026538705.1 Aureobasidium sp. GC_Fusr_1 | reverse complement strand
ACTGGTCTCTCGACATACTCTTCCTCTTTCGACACTAGAGTCGCCATCCTCTGAGCCCTTGCAAGGGCACTTTGCTGTTCGCGAATATGGGTGCTTATATTAATGGATTCTACGTCTTTTCTCCTGTCTCCGCCAACGACCGTGCTGGAATACTATATGTTGCGACTATCTTGAGTCTGATATTCTCTGTCATTACGCTCATTGTTCGATATCATATCCAACGGAGAACTTTTGGACTTGATTTTTGGATCATCTTTGCTGCTACGGTATGTACTCCGGGATCGTGGTTGCGAGGCTTTTCATGTATTGATCGGCGCTTGCTTAGGTCGTCGCGTTGGGCCAATATGCAGCCATCTTTGTAGGGCTGGATAACTATGCGCTTGGGAAAGCCGTGTCGCTCATGTCGGAGAGCGATCAATTATATGCAGGAAGGGTATGTTTGCAACTTTTCGATATGTTCACTCGCCAGCAAACATCTGACTTGCTGTAATAGTCCGCCATCGCCAGTATTTGTCTTTTTCTCATCTCCAACGCGCTCTCGAAATGTTCGGTCATCTACTTCATGAAGCGTCTCTTTTCTACAGACAACAGGACTGCACGAATTCTCTGTAACGGTCTGTTGACCTTGGTCGGCGTCTGGGCATTGGCCTCGATACTGGCATTGAGCATTTCCTGCAGTGCAGCCACGAAATTCGCGCTGGAACATCGATGTATTGGACAGGTCAGTTTCCACGCAAATCTACTATCATTGCAACAAAGACTAACCACATAAACATATACAGATCGAACGCTGGACCGTCGTGGCAACCTTTGACTCCCTCTTCGAATTCGCAATCTTCGCGCTGAGCATCATCCTCGTGGTACCCCTCCAAATGACCACCGAAATCAAAGCAACAGTAATGTTTGCCTTTTCCTGGCGCCTCATTGTCGCCATCTTCGCAATCATCCACGTCTACTACGTTTCCCAATGGTCATCATCTTCCGACCCTGGCATCGCTACCGTATACTCTCTGCTCTGGCAACAAGTAGAGCTAGGCTATGCACTCATGGCAGCCACAATACCCACTCTACGCTCCTTCATCCGCGGCTACGAAAAAGCAATGGGTTGGGAAAGTAGCTATTACATCCGCAACACGGCAACGCGCTCTTACCAATTATCCACCATCACAAAGAGCAGGCATGAAGAAGAGGGCAACAGTCAAGCGTTTGGATTACAGAGAATAGAGACCAACCACAGGGAATTGCGGCCAGACAAACAGGGCTACAAAGCTCAGATCTATGGCCCGCAAGGTCTGACCAGCATCAGCGAAAACAATGTGCCCAGAAGGACCAAAAGCTCTTCCAGTGGCGAGAGCCAGGAACCGATTATTCGCAAGGATGTAGAGATACAGGTTAGCTCTGAAGCTGCGCATTAATTAAGCAGATGTAATTCTTCCTTTCTTGCAAAACTACTTGTTTTTTTTTTCTATTCCAGTCCTTCGGTTTGTTTCACCACTTGTGTTTTTTTTTTTGCCAATTATTGAAAGTGCTCGAGATGCCAGGAGAGATGTCGTCTGCAGGTCATGACTCTGCTACACGCTACCGAGTCATTTCTCTGCTTCCGAGTTCGGCGGAAAGCACAATCCTCCGTTCATCGCATCTCGGGGCGTCCGGGTCGTGCAGGCTAAGATCGGTTTCACCACGATTGCAAGTGGACGCTGACGCACCCCAACGGCCGAACAACGTACAGAGCATCCACTGTCTTGGAGAATACTATACTCGAAAAGGCTAAGATGATGGCAATGTGCGTGATGATGAGAAAAGGAATAAATTGGCAATACAAGGACTCCACGCTACTCTACAGCGCTTGCAATGCACAATCCCAAACAGCGCCATGTATATGCTTGTCTAATGAACCATCCCAAACTCCACCCGTCTATTCACATGCGACCAAAAGGATCAACCTTGAATGGCAGCTTGCGGCACCTCGCTAGCATACTGTCCACACTTACTCATCATCTTGTCAAAGTATTCAGTCACAAAGCTCTCAGTGTAAAACTCGTGCTGTTGACTATGCTCTGAAACCAGGTTGTGCGCCAACTCGTGACACAAAGTCACAAACCAATACACTGCTGCCGCTTGCTTGCCCACGCCTCCAGCAGTGCCATAATTCTGCCAGTGCAGCTGCAGGAAATAGCGGAGGTTACAGAAGATGGAGCCTTGGCGGTTGAAGGCGATGCTGCTGCCGGACTCGTTGTAGTAGATGTGCAGAGATTGTGGGCGAAGGAGGAAGACGTTGCCGACATCGAGTAGGAGGGCGGCAAAGGCGTTCAGTTGTGTGGCATGGGCTTGCAAGAAAGTCGCTCTGGATGATGCGGGAACAGCATTGTCAAGGAAGATCTTGACACCTGCAGAAGTGTTGCCAATGAACGTCAAATTCTGTCCAGGGGTCGAATCACAGTAAGATGGTGTTTCCTTGACTGTGTTCTCTGTAGGAGGAGAGAAGAGCCCGGCCGAATCGTGCGCACGCGAAGAGTTTACTGCCGAGATCAGATTTTGCGTAATCTGGTGAGGTGGTGTAATCTTTTCGGGTTGTTGGCTGACAGTAGACTTCTTCACAACTTGCCCAGGGTTCTCCGAGTATGGTGGCGGGGCATCGGAAGGTCCTGCTTCTGGCTGAGATGTGTCTTGCAACTGCTTTTGACGTTGCTGCTGCTGTTGAGCTTCTTGCTCTGCTGGGCCTGTCTCGAAACCAAGCTGTCTCTGGAGGTTGGAGAAGAAACCAGTCCCTCTCTTGGGACGCTGCGCAATAGTAGTCTCGGGCGAGGCGTCGAATGCACCAGGGATCGGCTTGAGTTTTTCAGGAGTGGCTTTTGGAGCTTCAGGTGCGTCGATGGCTCGCGTCTGTTGATGTGCATTCCACTCAACCTCGCGCTCTGCAACTTTTTTCTGTTCCTCTTCGATCTGCTGTTGTCGTTTGTTTTCAGCCATACGATTCTCTGCGGCTTTCTGGCGTAGGATACGGTCTACGTTATAGCCCTTGGTCTTCAAGCGACGCAGATCACTGTCCAAGATCATCTCCAGAGCAAGGAAATCCTGTTGTTTTGGTCTCTTGAGCAAGAGAGACATAATCGCACGTGCAACCTCGTAGAAGTCAGGACGAGCAGTCACAAACAGCGTGGCATCCTTTTTCGTGTCTCTGTGCAGGGCAGCTGTTCTCTTCTCTTTGTATGTCGCGTTGTACCCACGCAATGTTTTGGTCAGGGTCAACGAGCTGACAACCTTGACGGCCAGGACTCCCTCGAGCCACTTCGAGTCGTGGCGAATCATCTCTGCAGTGTGGTCGTGCAAGAACAAACGACAACGCTCAACAATGAGACTCTGAAGTCTAGCTGCACCAGATTGATCAGGGAGGAGACCACCCATGCGCTGGTCATCTTCAATCAAACTACTAATCCAGGTGGCTCCCAGACCAGCATACAGATTCTCGAGTATTTCCTCCTGAGGACCAGCAAGCAATCTCTCCTTGAAAAGGCGGTAGCTGTAGAAATCGTCGACAAGGATGATACTCGAGGGCACAGCAAGGTGCCATTCTTTGATAGCTGCTTCATTCTCCTCAAAGTAGTCTTGCTCGTCCTCCGTCACTTTACTAGTGGTAGGCGCGATTTCTTTGACGGCAAGCAAACAGGGAGAGCGCTTTAGCGCAGCCCAAAGCAGTTTGTCGTTCTTCAGACCACTTGTGTTGTCTGCTATACGACGCAAAAGGCTGAGGTACTTTTCCTGGCCAAGAGTGCTCAACAAGCGTGAGGGTTCGCGAACGAGCATACCTGCAAGTTCTGGCGCACTCGGTTCATGCTTGGAGCCAATCTTCAATAAGAAAGAATTGGCCTCAGAGCCGAAATCAACAAAGTCGAAGATCTCGCCGTAGGCAGCACTGTCGCCCAAGAAGCAAGCTCTAGGAGCTGTGTAGCGAAGACTCTCGCTCTTCTCATTGCCGGAACCAGACTTGACAATTGGAATGATGCGTGATTCCCCCAGCTTTTCAGCGAGATTGCCAGAGGGACCGATCTCGTTGAGTCGGCCTGCAAAGTAGCCGAAGACGTTCTTAGCGTCCGCGCGACTCTTTGGAGGACTCTTTATAAGGTTTTCAGCACAGATGATGATGGGAGGATTTTGCTCTACATTGAACAAAGCGGCATGCTTCTGCAGATCGTCTCGGATGATCGGGAAGCCGAGGATGGCAGATCGCTTGTTGGCAAAGCACTGTGTTGGTGTTGCCAATCTTTTCAGATCTCCACCCTGGAGAGGCAGGAAGGGCACCGTGACTCGTTCGACGGGGAAGGTTCGATATCCATTGGTGTAATGGTTGGTGATATAATACTGAAGAGTCTTCTCGTACAACCTTGAGTCACCTTCAGCGGCTGCCTTTGTCATGATTGGTATCAAATCCTGAACACCAGGATAAGCTTTGAGTCCGAGAACAGTCAAGAATTTGGACTCTGGATTGGTCTTCCTGAACTCTCCAGGCCATTGTAAAAGTGGCAGGCCGAGCTCTCTCAAGACCGGCATTGGCTCGTAGAGGTCTGAGACCTTGTAAAGGTTGCCCTCAGTAGCCTTCGAATCTCCTTGAACCTCTGCAGGACAAATCGGCGTCTTACGCAGCTTTTCATAGTCTTCAGTTGGGATATCATTTTGAACACTGACAAGATACTTGATCAAATCAACATGGCTCCATTTGCCCTCAGCAGCACCAGAGGACTTCGCCATGAGTCTGTCAAAGACCACAGACAGCTCAACAGTTTTACGGACACCGAGGGGCAGAAGGAACTTCTCCTTCACGCCCTGGAGACCATGGACTGTAGGCAAGTCGTCGAAGAGTCTCACAGATGCGAAGTAAGACTGAGATGGTTTGCGCATACCAAGCTTGGTGGGTACGACTGTTCTTGGCTCAAGGAGTTGTACAACAGTGCCCTTCGAGGACTGACTGAGACCGTCCCAGGATTTAGAGATCACAGAGAGGACCTGCCCAGAGAATGAGGACGACTTTGTGATACTTTGTTCGGCAGAGAGGCCGACGCCATCCTTCTCGATAATGTATCGGAGCCAAGGTACGATCTGTAGTTCATTCCAGCCGAATGCTTCGAGCTGATTCTTGGGAATATTCTTGACGAAGCGGAATGGGATTGTGGTGGATGGAGCGGGTAGCTCAGAAGGGATCTTGCTCGGGTTGGGGAACGAATCAATACTGCCCAGAAGCAAGACCGGACCAGGATACGTGCTAGCGTATTCCTCAGCGATTGTAGCAACGGTTCCGTCGAAGAGCGAGCGGAGAGCAGACACGTCTAACTCATCCCGGCTTAGTTTGGTGGCTGCCCATTTGATCAGCTCGGTCAACTGCTTCTCTTCGAGAGCTCGGGCTTCTAGCTCTTTCTTGATATCATGAGTAGTGATGTCAGATAGCAGCCCATATTCCTTGAGATTACGCATAAAGACCGAGGCTTTCTCCATAATCTCGTTTGGGACCACAGGAATGCCATCCACGAAGCTCAGGTCTTCGGTAGCAACACGAACCTCGAAGCTGGGAAGAACACCACGAGTGGAGAGCAGGTTGATTGATCCCTTCTGATTACAAGTCCAGAAGGCTTCCTCAATGATGGCACCAACCTGCGAAGAAGGTGTGGACTCTGAGAAGGTGTACTGCTTGAAAGTGTGGATAGCAGAAGCCATGACAGCTTCGAGATCCTCCTTCTGAGCTTTCTTGTTACCTGAAGTCTTCATTTGACGCTCGAGCTTATTCTTGAGCTCAGCCATGTCTCCTGTATAGGCAACGCGACATGCTATGCCGGCAACTCGTAGCATCTCCACATTCCAAGTGCGTACCCATCGTGCGTTCAAATCGATGCTCTCACGCTCGACGGTAGGAATAACGGAAGGAGCAGAAATGTGGGCGAGTAGACCAGTCGTCTGAGCAGTAGGGAATCCGATGAAGACACGACCATTCTTGCTAGGAAGTACAGATGCGAAGATTTCAGCGGCCTTGCCAGAAGATGAGCCAGAAAGAGTTGCCATGGACACGGAGCTCTCATCATATGAAGACGTCAAGATGGCGATTCTTGTATGCTTTGGTGGTGGCTTCTTAGTAGCGCGCTCAAGCTCGGCGGCCAAGCTTTTGTTAACGTAGGTTTGCACATTGACAGTGCTGATTCGCAAGAACACCGAAGCAGTGCTCGTGCCAGCGAGATCTTCAGAAATGGCTTTTTGTACAGCTTCCTCTTCCTTTGCGGCACGTTTGGCAGCCGCACTAGGGCCAGTCGCAGCTGATGCAAAGCGGCTGAAGAAGCCCCGCAAAGACTGAGTCGGTGGTTCTGATGAGGATGGCTGCAATTGTTGCTGAGCACCGGCTACGCGTGTCCAGCCTATAACATTACACCATTTTGCGTCGATCTGCGCATTTTGATATTCCACGCCAACAATCTTCATGAGTCCTTCTTTTGTTTTGGGGTTGACGTCGTGTGGGATACTAACATCGGCCGACGGAGCCATCTTCTTGTTAAGTGTGATCATGTTCCATTGGTCAACCCACAACTCGATGGATTGAAGGCCAACAAAGGTCAAACTGGTGGCGAGAAACTGGCAGATGGATATCAGGTTGGGCACAGGAGAAGTTGTGTTGCGGTAGTCAAGGACAAAGGCAGTCTCGCCGGTAGCCTGTTCCTTCGGCAACTTGCCCCTTCTGGTGAACAAGCTGTTGCCTTTCCAGTAAAATGCCATGGTCTGGTCGCCCGAACTGACGAAGGGATTCTCGCAGTCGGCAAAGACACTGTAGAAACCAACTCCAAAGGCACCGATCTTTGTCTCGTCCGGGTTTCCTTCTGCGATTCTCTTTAGGCGCTGCCAGTCCGTCTCAGCAAACGACTGGCCATTGTTGGATACGAGCAATCGTTGGAGGGTGTGGTTAGTCAAGACATGCTTGAGTTGGGCGGAGGGGTCGCTAGCCGGCGGTACAGGTACACTTGGTGATGGTAGAGTCTCGAACTTGATTGTGACCTTCGTAGCCTGCGCATCGGCAGCGTTTTGAATGAGCTCACGCAGAGTCGTCCATTCCCCAGAGTATCTGGCTAACACCTTGTCGATCAAGGCTCGAGTGTTTACTGTGACTGCCTCTTCATCCAGGCCAGAGCCCATGGTCTGTTCGCGCAGACGCGCATAGTCGATGGTTCCTGCCATCTTTGAGTGGCTCGGTGGCAATCTATCACATGAACGAGAAGACCAGTGTCCAGCAGTGGCGAGGCTTCGGGGGTTGATGTGTCAAGCGGTGAAGGCGGACGTATATCAAAGGCTAGGATATGAGGATACTTGAATTAGTAGGAGCTCAGAGGGTGGTATCAAGGTTCGCAGAACACGACTCTCGAGCAGATTCGAGAGTGCCGCATGGTTCTTTCTGGAAGAGAAACAAAGGCACATGCGCCTGCCTCTACCGGACGATGAACCCCGGATTTAACTGAAACAACACCCTAAACCCCGCGCCTGCCAAGGTTGCGCCGAAGTTTCTCCATCTACAAACTCTTCCCGTCGGCGTCTCTCAGTTCTCTTCTTTCTTCCTTCAACTCATTACCGGTTCTTATTGTAGGAGTATCCTTCGCAGACTCTGTCTGTTTCAAAGGTTTCTCCTCTACACATGTACCGCAGACAGATGCCAATGCGATACACTGGGGCAGCTAGGGTCTGAAGTCATTCAACCCGATGATGTATACGTTCCTTACCGGTGTCGCTACATATCTTTTTGTAACTCTGGCTGTTAAAAAGGCCAGACAGAGAAGTGACCGAAACCCACTCTACGCGTGGCCGTGGTTGCTCGATGATTTCGTGCTGAAAAACGCGGCTCCATGTTGACAGGGTGGTCCTCACCGCAACTTTTCAGACGCATCTCAAGCGGCCTGTCGCACCGCTGTCGACCTTGATTGGATTTCTATGATCATAAGCAGAGTGTCACGAGTATTTGGGTTGATCGCGCACTCTTTGATCTACACTCAGTTGCGTTGGGCCGTGGTTATTGTTCTGTACAATGCGACAGGACCTCAGCGTCTCCTCAATCTACAAATCACAAGCACAGAAAAGATCTCGACCTTCCTACTCGATACTCCAGCACTTGTTGCTTCGCTGCTGCTAGTTCGAGACGGTGCTTTTAGAACGATATTACATATCAACATCTACTCGCTGATATCAGACCCTCGTCTACAATCCTCTCAACCTGCTATTCGAGGATTGGTGAAACACTTGAGGCTCAGTCTGCCCTAGGCCCTACCGACGTTAGCTGCTCATCTTTCTTCCTTCATCGTTAGCCCACACCCTGCGATGTTACCTCATCTCACCGCACGTTCAGATCAATCCACGTGAAGTGCTCGCGTCTGAAAGATGGTGCAGCAACGGCGCCGATGACGTGAGGACCCCACATTCCGATTTGTCTTCCACCGCTTCTCGTCAATCACTGAGCGACCTCTCTCGAGTTGACCTCGTGCCTGTATCACCGGTTCGTATGTATGTTATTTACTTACGTGCGAGTCGCTCCGTCAGCTGCACGAGCCTTGTGGACAACCTTCGCTGTTGTGGCCGAGGAGCCACAGGCTCAAGATGCCGTCAGTAGAATGAGTCCAGTGCCGACAAGGAGGCAGTGCTTTGCCAACGCTCGCAAGCTTTGCCGACAACTCCCAGGACAAGGCGAAGACCTCTCAAAGTCCTATTCGAAGCTACTCTGACAAGACAACACAACCCGTCTCACGCTATATACATGGCGCTTCCCAGAGGAGGAATAAGCAGCAAGATTATACTATTCTGGTACCACATGTTGCAAGCCCAACATCCAAGCCACTGGACTTGTTGCTGATCTTCCGGCGGCACCCTGCGCATGCCAACCTGCCGCTCCGCCTAACCTTAACCATGAGTAATAGCTTCCTAACTTCACGATGAAATTATGATCAACGAGGTCTCGGGTCTTTGCTTAGAAGATGATCGCTGAAGTGATCCACTGTTCTTCTTGACCGTTTAGACATTCCTCTGATACGGAGAGTAACAACTGCCCAGCGCCTTGACTCTTGTCAGCCCTCCTGACAACCGACCAGTCAGCGCGGTGTAGCTACAACGCATAGCTACAATCTTGTTTCTAAAACGTCGTTGCAGCTCGAGAAGAGGACACAGGGTCAACGGGTGTGCCTGCATGGCGCCCACAGTTGCTACCACGAATACTTCCGACGTCATACAACAGAAGAAAAATACCTGTCAGGAATGGACAGAAGGATCTTTCGCTCACGTTGCACCGCCCCTTACTCGTTGGAGATGGGGTATACAGCTGCAAAAACGCCAATATGACGATGGCGGCTGCGAAGGAAGTATGTTGTGGGTCAAGTGATTGCACATCGCTACGGCCGTGTGTTGTTATTGCCAGCCTGAGCCGGCGGCAATACGTGATGTGAGCAATGAGTATCAATGTGGTAAGTCTATGGTAAGAAGATCCGAAGTGTCGATTGACTGATTTAAGGTCGTGAGTCCTCGACCATGTTGAGCTGAGTATATCCTCTACCGCCCTGTCTATACACAACATACTTATCCTTGTACTCCCATAACGTTCTCGTCTTGTCGTACACATCCAGCATATATCCTTCCTTCATACTTTGCCCTCAATGTTGAGCACAACTCTTACTCTGCTGGCAACAGCACTACTATCCTCCGCAGCTCCAGTTGATAAACGCTCGGTTAGTGGTGCTGTCATCACAACCGACTTCCCCGATCCATCGATTGTCAGTATCAACAATAAGTGGTGGGCCTTTGGTACCCAATCACTGTATGACTACAAGAACATCCACATCCAGGTTGCTACCTCTTCCGACTTCAACTCTTGGTCTCTTCACGCCAATCAAGATGCCTTGCCGAACTTGCCTGGTTGGGTTGATCAGAGTAACCCTTTGGTCTGGGCTCCCGATGTCATGCACATGGTAAGCTATCATAACATATCCTCTCCACGATCGATAATTTGACTGACATATAGACAGGATGACGGAAAATTTGTAATGTACTTCAGCGCCACAACCAACACCGGTGGAAATGGCAGCTACCACTGCATCGGCACGGCCACTAGCTCCACCGTAGAGGGCCCTTATGACCCATCACCAGACCCATGGTACTGTCCTGTCGACCAAGGTGGTGCCATTGATGCAGCGGGTTTCAGAGACGCAGACGGAACCTGGTACATCACCTACAAGATCGACGGCAATGCCCGGGGAAATGGAGGCATATGTAATAACGGCAATGCCCCCATTGTCAACACTCCCATCATGATCCAGAAAGTGGGTGCAGACGGCATCAGCAAGCAAGGCAGCCCATCCAACATCATGAACCTTCAAGCCTCCGATGGTCCAGACATTGAAGCCCCTGCCATGATCAGAAGGGGAAACACATATATCCTCATGTTCAGCTCTCACTGCTACAGCACAGACAGCTATGATACACTGTATGCCACCAGCAACTCTCCCACTGGAGGCTTTGTGCGAGGTGGAAGTCTTGTGGGAGGTGGAAGAGGCGGTCTGGATGCCTCGTTGGATGCCACTCATGTTGCTTTCCATGGGCTCCAGGGTGATGGACGCAGATTCATGTATACTGGCATGCTCAACATCAACGGCAACACTGTCACAATCTAGTTTATGGTAAACGACACAACGGACTACGACTTTACGACCTGCATTCATGATTGATGGATGGTTTATGATGTACTTGATGTATCACCATGGCGTGTATTGAATTTATGTAAAGTACTGTTGTTTTGTGTCTAAACTAGCAATAAAGAAACTCTCCCATAATTTCAGCAAGCACGATCAACTCACATATCAGAAACAGTCATAGCCTCTAGCATTGTGTTCGGACTTCTCAAACGAGATGTCCTAGTCTTCTTTCCTTTATGTTTGTTCCAAAAAAAAAAGAATGTTGGCACAAAGGTAAGAATAATTTTGCCATGATCCCAAGCCAAAGTAGAAAATATATGCTTACAGAGAAAGAGCAATATTCTGTGGACTCAAAAAGGCTTCATATTGTTCTTGAGCAAGTTAAGTACAGGTTCTGTTGCTCCCTCTCTCTCCTGTCCTTTCTACACTTCTTACCCTCCGACACCCCTTGCTTCCGACTGTAAACCACAAAGCTTTCTCCAAGACGCGAAGATTATCGCTGGGGTGGCTCGCTCACCCCCACAACGTCCGCACCGCACCAAAAAGAATCTAATGAACCTGACCCAATTTGGAGGGGTGGCCTTGTGGATGTTCTTTCATGACTGCCATGACCTCACGCACACTAAGAATTGTGATTCATATCAATCTTAGGCTGCATATCTCTCAACAATGGACCTGTGGCGCAGCGGTAGCGCGTGTGATTCCAGTCTATGGGACATCCACAAGGTCATCCGTTCAAATCGGGTCAGGTTCATTAGATTTTTTGGTGCGGTTTGGTTTCTGTTTTTGTCACAGGAAGAGGTAGAAAGTAGATAACACGACTTAGTTTGAAGAGAACGAGTCGCGCTTCACCCTTGTTCATGTCTGTTTTTTTTCTTTCTTGTGTGGGGATGTTTTGATTTGTTCTCCTTTTTTTTCTTCTCTATTTTCTCTCCATGTCAAGAACTCTGGAGATTTGGCGTAGGAGGAAGACATTTGCCTCAATTGTCACAGGAGAAGACAAACAGTACTATGCAAACACAATAGTATATAAAAGGCAGATAACGATCAGGTCGCAGGTTCATTCTCTACCCACGGGTGTTTACACTACTATATCTTTCGCACCACTAACGCTTGTTAAACTGCTCACTTTCACTAATACCTCTTTTGTCACGTAGCATCATTATTCGCCCCCTCCGTTATATGTAAGAGACAGCCATAGCCTCGCGATCAACTCCTCTGTCACACTGACATGTTGTGATACTACATGCGATAAAATTGCACAGTCTCTTTACGAATAGGCGCTTGGCCATGAAGATGCTCGACTCTCCGTGCATAACTTGGCCCAAAACCATCTCGTTGTCAATGTGATAGATCAAAGGAGAGTGAAGGGGAAAGGGTGGAGAGGGTCGGAATGGCTTCGTTCCTTGACGGAATTATGCGATTTATGAAAGTTATGCACAGGGTCCGGAATCTTTTTCTGCCGTAGTACAAACCCAATCTTTTGGCAGACTGTCAGTTGCATTGCCAAAACGTCTTCTGGCCAGATCATTATCAGTACACAAACATTCGACAGCAAACACAATATACTCAGCTCTAGAAGGAAGGGATAGTTCCGGTGTATGCTTAATGCTTCTTTGATTGATTGCATCGATCGCGGAAGGAACTATGAAAGTAGCGTCACATAGGAAATGTCATCGAGTCCTATATACAAATTCGCAAGCAGCCTCTATTTTACAACCATTGGCCGACTCACAAACAAACTCCTTGGACACAGAGGTAAACTATGTCCGGGTATTCAATTACAGCAGATGCACCTCTAACCACATTCCCAAAATTACTTCAACTCGTCCATGCCAAAGATGGAGTGAGTCTGGTTGGAATGTTGGTGGTGGCCAAGACCGTGGTGCTCTGCGTTGTGACGCATTTCCTGGTACTTGAAGACAAAGTTCAGAATGAGAGCAACAAAGAGACTGACACAGACGACGACAGGACCAGTGAGAGCGTCAAAGTCCTTGCCACTTCGTTGCTCGATGAGACGACTTCTCCATTGGTAAACACCCCAGCCCCAGACACCAGTAAAGACTGCGGCAAGAGTGTAGACGAGCGCTAGTGCACGGGCGATGTTGTTGTTCTCACCAGCGGCGTTGAAGAGACCCAAACTCAATGAGGCGAGGAGGACGGTAATGTGCTGCCACTTGATAAAGGTACGCTGGTTGGCAAGCCAGACCTTGGCTTCGACCTTGACAGGGCCCTGGTCCTTGATCCAGTATTCGGGTTTTTGGACACCAGCAGGCAGGGGCATGTCGCGAGTGCGGCGGTTCGCTGCGTACTTGGAAGTCGAGAAGGATGGGAAGAGAGTTTGCAGACCGGATTGGGTGGTAGCCTCAGTGTTGTGAGCCTGGCGGCCGTCATCATCAGAGTCCGGCTCATCTGCGACGGCTGCCATACCAGTAGGCTGGGATCGAGCGACGCTTCCGAGCGACTGGCCACCCATCTTGAGGGCACTCTGACGAGAAGCACGGCGGTCGAGGAAGCTGCCAGTCTTGTCTGTAGGCGAGCCAACAGGCGAAATACCGCCAGGCTTGTATGATGAGTGGCTCTTGCTCTTCATCAAACTGCCAACAGCCAGCTCGTCTTCTTGTTGCTTTTGCTTCTTGGCCTGCTCCTTCTCGAAAGCATCTTCAGGATCTTGACGAATGTCCTCCTCGAGGGTGGAAAGCCAGAAGGGGAGGGTGTTGACGTTGTCTTCGAAGAGAGAAGCAACACCGTGGACGAACTTGGAGAATTTGGGAGCCTCCTTGACCAAGTGTGAGTTCATCAGATCCTCGATCCATTCGTATTCCTTGTCGTTCTTGACCTTGATTTCGAGGACTGCGTGAGGGAAGGTGGCGAGTTCGCCCTTGCGGATAGACTTGAAAGGGAACTCCATCTCGGCATCGTCAATGTCTCTGCGGTGCCAGTCTTCGGGGTCGCGGCAGGGACGGTCAACGTCAATAGCATCTTCCTTGATGAAGGCGAGGTTGGTGTCGATGGAGATTCTCACTCTATCATCGCCGGGGATCTGGAAAGCGGTACGAGTGTAGTTGGCGCGGATGATGGGTTGCAAGTCATTGTCCTTGATAAAGGACTGGATGTCATTGACGCTCTTCTTGAATGACTGGATACGGTCTTCGGAGATTTGACGCGACGAGCGCTTCTCGATGGCCTTCTCCATGTGGTAGTCGCCCTTGATAAAGGGTTGGATGTACTTGTCCTTGATAGGGAACCTCTCGTCGGCGCTGGTGTTCTCGGTCTTGACAGTCTTTTTCTCAAACATGATTTCAGGCTTCTGGCTCAGCTTGCCGTGCCATCTCAGGCGAAGGTTAGAGGCGTCGGTCTTGTGTTCGACCTTGTTGGAGTAGAGATTGAAGTCGGGGTTGTCAAAGTAGATGGAGGTGATGGAGGGATCTTGCTGGGAGCCCTCGGCTATCTTCTCAGTTTGGGGGTTATAGACGAGGACGGGGAGACGACGGAGGATGATGGTCTTGACTTCGAGGAGGTTGTCCATGTGGACCCAGAACTTGTGGGTGCGGTAGCTCTCCTCGCCAGCGACAGACTCGACGAGCGAGAGAGGACGGTCCTGACCCTCGAGGTTCTGGCGAGCGAACGAGTACATGGCCGACAGACGGTAGAGGAGGGGAGAGTAGTCCTCGTTGTTGAAGGGAACATCTGCCATTCTAGACTTGACCAGCGGGCGGATGCTCGAGACACGGCCACCTCTCTTGCGGTCGTGCTTCTTTGCGATCTTGAGGAAGCCAGTGTAGTTGATGCGGCTGTACCTTTCCAGCTCGTTGATGTCCTTGGTGATGCGGTCCAGCTCCTCGAGGACTTCCTTCAGGATGCGCTTCCTCTCGCCCTCGGAGGGAGAGGGCTTCTTTGCAGCGCCGGCATAGGACGTAGCGGGAGCGTCAGTCTCCTGGACGGCTTTGGCGACGTGGTCCAGCTTGGACTCGCATTTGGCGGTGCGGTCGCGCAGCTTCTGGTAGGTCGACTTGTGGAAGTTGGTGACCTTTTCGAGCTGCAAGTTGACCAGCTCGGCGTAGAAGGCTTGGGCATCCTCGTCGGTCCAGGCGTCGTCCTTGCCCTTTGCTGAGTCGTCCTCTCTCAGCAGCTTCTTGAGCTTGGCGTAGTCGACGTACGACTCCCTCCACGGCTCGTACACGGCATTGCGCAGGGTGGTGCCGAACTTCATCTTGCTCTCTTCTTGGTCAATTGCGATAGAGAAGCTCTCCGGCAGAGGAAAGAGATTTTTGATCGAGAGCAATCAATTGCACATGTTGGATGCTATGTCACTCTGCTGCAACGCCAGCCAATCAGCGACGCTCAGCCTGCCACGCTTTCTAACATCAATTTATACGGCCACCAATCCCACTCCCTCTGTATCATCATGTCCTCCGCTACAACAAAAGACTCGTCCAACAGTGACTTGATATCCCAGCTTTATAACACACTTGGCTGGCTGAAGAACAACCCATGTCCCTATGTTGCTGGTCCCGAAGCAACAAAGAAACGTGCTTCAGTCGCTCTGATCGTGCGCATACAGCCATCTTATGCTCATCAACCAGATAAGGCCGCCGCTCCTGCTGACAGCATTGACGCTTTCTTCGCTCAGGATTGGGTCAAAAATGGAGAGCCAGAGGTTCTCTTCATAAAACGTGCTGCCAGAAAGGGTGATCGATGGACTTCTCATGTCGCCTTGCCTGGTGGCAGACGCGATCCTGAGGACGAGAATGATCAACAAGCCGCCGTCCGCGAAGCTGCCGAAGAAGTAGGCATTGAGCTGTCGGAACGCACATGTATCGCGGTTGGGAACCTCCCTCAAAGAGTCGTGACGACCAGCTGGGGCCGAGTGCCGCTAATGGTCCTTTGTCCTTATGTCTTTCTTGTTACACGCCATGATGTTCCACCTTTACGTCTACAGCCCACCGAGGTTGCTTCGACGCATTGGGTGCCCATTCGCTCTCTTCTTGATCCCAGCCAACGAACTGTACACACCGAGGACGTCAGTAACAGGTTGGCCAACCAGGAAACAGGCTTAAAAAAATGGGCGCTGGCAGGAATGCTCGGGAAAATGGAGTTCAGTGCTATCCAATTGCTTCCGACAGAGAGTCTGTATTGCCATGAATCTCCTACTGACGACTCCAATCGGCATAATTCTGCTCCACCAAGGAACGTGTTAAAGAGGCTGTTGGGCCTCACTCAGCCACAAACGCTACCTCCACCACCACAACATCGACCGCTCATCTTGTGGGGATTGACACTCGGGGTAGTGGCCGATTTCCTCGATCTGCTACCACCCCATAACGCACTGGAGCTGTGGACATATCCCACCTTTACCATGCCCGATGTTCGGCTAGTGATATGGCTCACAACGTATAGATTCAGAGAAGCCAAACGACTGCAACTCGAATCAGAGATCCGTTCAGGACCGCCCGCTGCAGCTGTAGAAGAGGGGTTGGATGCCGTGTCATTGCCAGACGACGAACGCTGCAACGAGGTAGGCATGGGGGGATTGGGTTCAGGACGTAGTCTCAATGGATATTCGTTTGAGAGTGCTGTCGGAACCATGTTGGAAGGCTACTACGCTTGTATGAGAAAGGGAGTAACATATGCCTTGGTGTGTCGACTGTTTGGAATGGCTACCATCATGGCTTTGTTATGGTCCAGGAAGAGATCTTTGCAAATGATCCTTGCCAGATTCAATAGACTCAGGTAGCATTGCTCGATCTTTGTTACAAATGTACACATATCTAGTCAAACAGAGGTCATAAAATGTTGCTGACCATTCGATGATGGCTTCGGACTCAGTTTCCATGTGGGGGTCCTTCGGCGCATCTGCGACCGAGAGGCTTCTCCCCAAAGGCTGAAGTCGTCGGCTATTGACTCTCATGCATCGGCAACCAAAAGGTACAAGGATGGCGACTGTCCACCCCATGCCGTCTCTCCACTCCACGGGTCCAGTCTTTGGAAACCCAGTTCCTCTCCTCCCCGACTCTGTATACCGTTGAAAAGACGCCGAAAATGGGCAAAGTCTACACTTACGATGAAGGTAGGCGACACCTAAACACCACACCTCTCACAACACCTCGAGGCTGACTGCCCCTCAAGTCTCCCAGCACAGAAGCGAAGACAGCTGCTGGGTAATCCTCTACGGCAACGTCTACGATGTAACCAAATTCGTGCCCGAGCACCCCGGCGGCGCCAAAATCATCCTCCAACTTGCCGGTCAAGACGCAACCGAAGAATACGATCCCATCCACCCCCCAGGCATCCTCGAAGAAACCCTGGCGCCGGAATGCAAGTTGGGTACTTTTGACGCCAGCACTCTGCCCGCGGTAGAAAAGTCGGCTGTGGATGACGGCAAAGTTGACGAAGAGGCCATTATGCCATTGGACCATTGCTTGAACATGGACGACATTGAAGCAGTGGCCACAAAGAAGATGAGCAAAAAGGCTTGGGCATACTACTTTTCCGCCGCCGATGATTTGAAATCAAAGGCGTGGAATAATACAGTATACAGCAGTATCCTGTTGCGTCCGCGCGTGTTTGTCGACATAACAAACTGCGACACCAGCACCAGCATCTTGGGCCACAAAGTCAGCACCCCTTTGTTTGTTTCGCCAGCGGCCATGGCAAGACTAGGTCACCCAGACGGCGAACACGGCATCGCAAAGGCGTGCGCAAAGTTTGGCGCTTGTCAGATCATCTCCAACAATGCGAGTCAAACGCCCGAACAGATTTGCGAGGGTGCCCCTGCAGATCAAGTGTTTGGCTGGCAACTGTACATCCAGAATGATCGCAAGAAGAGCGAGGACATGCTCGTCCGCATCAACGCAATCAAGAACATCGAGTTTATCGTCTTGACCCTGGACGCACCCGTACCTGGGAAGCGCGAACATGACGAGAGAGAAGGCAAGAATGTTGGCGCCAACCTGCCTATCCGCAGTGCACACCAACAAGGCAGTGCCTCCACCACCTCTTCCGACCCCAAAAAAGGCGGCAACAGCGGTAGTGGAAGCGTCGCCTCTGCAATGTTCGCCGGCACAGCAGGGAACCTAACTTGGAAGACAACTCTGCCCTGGCTAGCCAAACACACAACCCTGCCTATTGTACTCAAAGGCCTTCAAACCCATGAAGACGCCTACATGGCTTCCCTCCACGCACCCCAAGTCCGAGGTATCATCCTCTCCAACCACGGCGGCAGAGCAGCAGACACCGCACCACCCTCCATCCACACCCTCCTCGAAATCCGCAAGTACTGTCCCGAAGTGCTGTCTACCCTCGAAGTGTGGGTAGACGGCGGCATCAAGCGCGGCACAGATGTAATCAAAGCGCTAGCTCTGGGCGCCAAAGCCGTGGGAATGGGCAGAAACGCGTTATTCGGATTGGGAGCAGGAGGGCAAGAAGGTGTAGAGAGGGTATACGAGATTCTCAAGGCGGAGATGGAGACGACGATGCGGTTGCTTGCCGTGCAAAAGGTTGAAGAGTTGGGGTCTCAGCATGTTAATGCTAGAGCTGTGGAGAGGGAGATTTATGATGGTCCTGCTGGGCTTGAGAAGTTGGGTATGTGGATCAAGGCGAAATTGTAGGAATGTATAGCAGATGAACTTGACGTGTTTCCAAACTTCGGCATTTTGCCAAAAGGCTTGTACACCGTGGATGTGAAAATTGCGCAATGCTCTCCTGGTTAGAGCGCCGCCATAGACGCTCTTTGAGAGGCCGGTCTCGGTGGAAAGTACCTCTTCGTAGAAAGAAATGTGCATCATCATAAGTAGCTAAGATGACCATATCTCATGATGAGAGAAATCGATCAGTGTCAGAACACCACACCACACATCAATCCTACAGTCAAAGCAGGAGAAGCACAAAACCCATGGTGAAAGATTCATCTCATTCATCTGCGCATATCAAGAGCCGTCAAAGAAAGACACAGCCCTATACGCAAAGGGGGTATATACAATTTCGTCCTCTAGACTTTTGCAGCAGCAGCAAAATATCTAGTGCAAGTACTGCTTGAACCAGTACACGGCAGAGTTCTTGGCTCTCTCCAGACCCTCCTTTTGCTTGGGATCCTTCTGATCACCACGGACAGCAAAGCCATGAACAAGACCAGGGTAATAGTCATAGTTGAAAGGAATGTTGAGCGTAGGAAGGGTCTTGAGGGTGAATTCCTTGAGTTCGGGGGTGAACATGGGATCGGTCTCGGGAACCAAAAACTGCACCGGCACACCAATGTTGGCAATCTCGCTCTCCTCGAGCAGAGAAGGGTGGGCAACGGCGGCGCAGTCGATGATGGCAGAGTCCTTGGCTGCGAGACGCAGAACGGCCCAGGCGCCGTAGCAGAAGCCAATGGCGGCCACCTTCTTGTAGTTGGACTTGAGTTCCTTTGCGTTGGCGGTGATTTCGGGGAAGCGCTTGTCCTTGCTGTTGCGGCCGATGAAGGCCATGATGTCGAAGTTCTTGCGCTTCTCGGGGTCCTCTAGCATGTCGGGCTCGATGACTTCGCCCTCGAAGCTGTTTGGTGGGTGTCATGTTAGTAACAGTCCTCTAGATTATGCAAGTAGAGGTGGTGTAGATTGAAAGGAAAGACGGAACAACTTACTAGTCGGGGACGTAGACGGTCACATTGGCCTCCTTTGCGTAGTGGTCGGCAATCAGACGAACATTGGGCAGCTTCCAGCCAAAGACGTCGCAGATGATAAGGACGGCAGCGTCCTTGTTGTCGCCAGTGACGTAGGCCGGGTTGTTACCGAGAGTAGTCTCCTTGCCGACAGCCTCGCCGTTCCACTTGAATCCTTCTTTGCAGCAGTTAGACATGGTTGTGATGTGTATGTTTTGGTGGTATGTGAAAGGGAGGAGGGGAGACGGTTTAACTGAGGGGGCAAAGTAGTTATATAACCTACGTACTCTACTCTAGATTGAGGGTTCTGCCTTACAAATTCGTTCATCCCGTGTCCGGAGCTCTGAGCTCAGAGTCGCTGCCCCACCTGCTCGCTTTGGAAACGTCAAGCCTCGGGCAGATCTCGCGCCTCGCAACAGGCCCGGAACCGGCCTGGCCTGTAACGTTTCACCGAGTCAGTTATGTCTGTGTCGCAATAATGCTCGAGATGAACTGCGATCGGCATGTTGAATCCCCGGTCAGAGGGACAAGGAGACAGGTATATGGAGGAATTGTTCGTCCGTCTTGAATTGCATGAGGGGATTTTGTATAAGAATTTTGATGCCATGAAGTACATACATGGTGCCGCTTATCCGGAGGCCTTCGAAAGCAAACGCTCGCTGTAGCAACTCAGACGAGGCGTCACATCTCGACTCATGTAATTACCTCTGTTTCTGTGCCCCAAACGCCACGCTAAAGATGAAAGACCACAAGCCGCAACAATAATATCATCATGCCTCTACTTGGGAAGCACAAACAGACCAGGCTTCATGTTGATTCTGCAGAGCTTTGCAACACAACCAGAGAGCTGGAGGTAGGTCTGAACGCCCTCAAGGATTCTCATGTGCGTAAAACCAATCTCTCTGATGAACTCGAGTTTGGCATGCTCCGAAAGAACAGGGATGGACTTTGTAACTTTGAACATGGTGCTGACGATGTCGTGGCATGAGTAGCCAGAGTCCCTATGAATGCGAGTCAGTACACGAAGCCTTCGGGATCAAGACGATACAGCCACATACCAGAGTTCCTTGAGCATTGACAGAGCAGCGTCAATGTTACACAGATGACAGTTCTTGATCATAGTCTCGACCTTGTAGGGGTGAGGCTGATCAACAACTCTGAAGACATTGTTTCCATCGACGAAACCGAAACCGGCATGGGTACTTTGCAGGTTGTTGATGGCTTGTCTCATGTCACCCTCTGCACTGAAGACCAAGGCGGCGAGACCATCTTCAGAGTACTCGACCTTCTCAGCCTCGCAGACTTGAGTGAGACGCTTGACAATTTGAGCATCAGTTAGACGCGAATATCTGAGGATTGCGCAACGAGACTGCAGGGGCTCGATGATTTTGTTGGACTGATTGCAGGCAAAGGCGAAGCGAGTTGTGCTCGAGTAAATCTCCATTGTTCTTCTCAGAGCTTGCTGGGCACCCGATGTCATGCTGTCGGCTTCATCGAGAATGACCAATTTTTGACGGCCGGCAGGTAGTGTGACCTTTTTCTGGGCAAAGCCCTTGATGCGGTTGCGAACAACATCGATACCACGTTCGTCGGAGGCGTTTAGTTCGAGCACGGCTTCCTTGTATGCATCTCCAAGCAGTTGTCTAGCCAGACACAGGATCGAGGTGGTCTTTCCAATACCAGGCATGCCCGAGATGATGACGTGGGGCATGTTGCCATCTTTTGCAATGATCTTGAGTCGTTCGATGGTCTCTGTGTTTCCGACGACGTCGTCCAGGAAGACGGGTCTATATTTCTCTACCCTGCAGATGGCGTCAGTTTTGCGCAGACCAAAGAAGAGGGTGATCCGTACCAGGGGAGCTCATAACCGGGAGCGGCAGAAGCTGCTGGACGTGCCTGGGCACCATTCTGAGCTGATGAAGGGCCTGCAGTGACCATTGTGAAATGTGTGTGTGATGATGTCGGCCTTTACCCGTCTTCGTCCAAACGCTTGTCGAAGGCACGCGTTCTTTGAAACACGTAGACGCGTAGAGTTAAAGTGGTGGATGATGTTATTGGGATGTCAACTGATGTTGACGAGAAGCTGTTGGCGCGTCCGAGTAGGCCTCGGCTACGCTTGCTCTGTCGAACAAGCATGGAAGCTCACTCAATATCCGTCACGCTAAAACTCTCAATGCGACAATCACCCGCGGAAGGAGCATTACTGCCTGCTCGACTTCGAGGTTCTTGCGTACAAGCTGCAGTGCTGCTCGAAGAAAAACAGGCGACTGCCCGTGGATCCAAGCAGGCGGCTACCGAGGTGACCCAGGAGAGCAAGAAGCAAGGCTTGGCCAATTGATCGCCGCTTCCGCATTCTTGTTTCTTCTGGCATGCGCTCGTCTGTCACTTAAACTTCTCTAGCCCTCAACTCTCTTGACTTTTGCTGTGTACGGTCCAACATTGGGCAATGCTCGTCCAAGCCGTCCTCTACCTTCCTTGCACACTATGGCCATCAGTCCCAGAATGAAGAGCTATCGGCTCCTACTCCTCTTTGCCATCTTCGCTGCTGTATTGTTCATCCACCGCGATCGTGTCGCATATGCTGGTTTCAAGTCATGGAGTGCTTCCTCGAGCCTCGTCTTCGGTAATCATGTCGATTGGAGTCAGATTCCCAAGCAACACACAGTCACATCTATGTATGCCCTGCCTACCGGTAAACCTAAGAAGCTCCCCAAGATTCAGTACAGCTTCCCGACAGAATCCAAATCAGAGAAATCTGTGCGTGAGGAGCGACAACACGCTGTCCTTGAGGCCTTCAAACGCGCCTGGGGCTCGTACAAAGAGCATGCCTGGATGGCCGACGAACTGACCCCCATCTCTGGAGACAAGAGGAATACATTCGCAGGGTGGGCTGCCACTCTGGTCGACGCTCTCGACACGCTGTGGATCATGGGCCTCAAATCCGAGTTCAGCGAAGCCGTGGCGGCAGCAGTATCCATCGATTTTGCGTCTACAGACCAGGATGAGATCAACGTTTTCGAGACAACCATCCGATACATGGGCGGTTTCCTGTCCGCCTACGATTTGAGTACCGATGAAAGACTTTTGGTCAAAGCAAAGGAACTCGGCGAAATGTTGCTTCACGCTTTCGATACTCCCAACCACATGCCCATCACTCGTTGGAGAGTCATGGACGCTCGTAGAGGAGCCCCTCAGAATGCCGACCCAGTCACTCTAGTAGCGGAAATTGGTTCACTAGTCATGGAGTTTACTCGACTGTCTCAGATCACTGGAGACCCTCGCTGGTTCGATGCCACTCATCGCGTCATGAAACTTTTCGAGGAGCAGCAGTCAAAGACACACGTGCCTGGGATGTGGCCAATTCTTGTCAACGCCAGAGACATGGATCTCACTTGGCACGACACTTTCACACTTGGAGCAATGTCGGACTCCGCCTACGAATATTTGCCCAAGATGCACGCGCTCCTTGGTGGACTGGAGCCAATGTATGAGAAAATGTACCGCGAGGCCATGAACGCCGCCATCCGATACACACTTTGGCGACCCATGACCCCTGACAATGCAGATATCCTGATTGCAGGAATGGCTCATGTCGATCAGGACCACAAAGGCGGACTTGACTTTCAGGGCCAGCATCTCGTCTGCTTCGCCGGAGGCATGTTGGCTTTAGGTGGAACACTGTTCAACGATCAAACTCACCTCGATATGGGCAGGAAGGTGACAGATGGCTGTATCTGGACCTACAAAGCCATGCCCCTGGGAATCATGCCTGAAGTCTTTCACATGGTCGAGTGTCCTACCAACGAACCTTGTCAGTGGGACGAGAATGTTTGGCACAAGGAGGTCGTGAGAATGAAGGGTGATGGTCATGGCAAGCTGGAAGATGTTCAGAAGGTCATAGCCGAAGATCGACTCCCTCCTGGCTTCTCACGTCTTGACGATCGCAGATACATCTTGAGGCCCGAGGCAATCGAGAGCGTCTTCATCTTGTATCGCATCACTGGACGCAAGGATCTACAAGAAACTGCGTGGCAGATGTTCAATGCCATTCAAGAAAACACCAAGACGGCGTTGGCCAATGGCGCGCTTGGGGACGTCTCTAGAGATGATGGAAAGGTGACAGTCACGGACAGTATGGAGAGCTTCTGGCTGGCTGAGACGCTCAAGTACTTCTACCTGATTTTCAGCGAACCGGACTTGATCAGTCTGGACGACTACACCTTCAACACAGAAGCACACCCATTCAAGATTCCTAAGTAAATGAGATAGATACGCTATGCAGCGATCGAGGTGGATATTTTATGCTTAGAAGGCGTTCCTTGCAGCTGCGTACCAAAGCCACACAGCTGGTTTTCTGGGAGGTTGAGAAGACAATCCTAGTTCTTGCATCTCACCAGATAGACGCCTAGGCCATGTGCTTGACAGGAGTGCAGCGCGGGCCAACCAATGAAAACTACTTCTCCTTGTACCTCGAAGTCACATGCAGGACAATCCGTCCCTGGTGCATGGGACAGAACTCAGAAATGTGTCTTTGTTCCAGCAAATCAATTTTATTAAAGACCTTTACCTGTTGTATTGCAGCAAGTGAAAGACCATCTTTGGGTATGAATACGGAATTCGATGTGGAGATGATGGGAGCAGGAGTGTCTCGCCTCTTCGACCTCGCGATGTTCCTAGACGCGCACGTTCGACAACGCGGCCGGCCGATCAGCCGCAATCATGCAGCGGGATGTGAGCGGTCGCACAACGAAGGGTGCCATGGCAGCGCGGAGGCGAGAAGAATAGGCAGGGAAGACGGAAAGTATGCGAGAGGTACAAGGGCCTCTTTGCCGTAAGCAAAAGTTACTGAGGCAGCCGAGCTCACGGGTAAGCAAGGCACGATATAATTTATAAAAAGTTGTATGACTTCGCCTCTTTTTCTTGCAACAGGCTGTGTTGTTTCCTCTTTTGACACGCCAACACAGGTGTCATCTCCACGGTCTCCTTTCTGACATCAGTCAAGTACGCTCCTTGTGCGCCTTGGTTCTGGGCCGCCGAAACGAGCAAAAGCTTGATCCACCAGGTCGACGCAATCTTGCCTTAGCACCAGAGACATCCGCGTACGTTGCAAAGTGATCACACGGCAAACGGGGGCGGCGACAAGCACGATTTATTCTGCTTTTCCATCTTGATCTCTCATCTGATTTGATCTCCTCAGATTGTCCGCGGATCGTCTCTCTTTGCTGCTCATTCTGCCAGATTTCCCCAGAGCTCGGCGTCATCCTCTCGGGAAGGGCGGACCGCGGCTTCGACGACATTTCGTGGCTGGGCACATCTGTGGCCGCGTCATACAAACCCTCTCTTGTCGTCTTTCTGAAATACTTGTTGTTGCCTTCGCGCTTGCTGTCGTTTGCTGCTTCTACTGTCTTCTTTGTTTCCCTAACACTGCCACCTTTGTCTCCCACCCCGCTCGCCACCGCTGTGTATATATCGTCGACGCCGAGTCCACTCACCACTTACTCGTAAGCCCCCCGGAAATCAAGACCAACATGAAACACATTTCCACCTTGGCACTCGCTGCCAGCACCATCATTGGAGCCGAAGCCATCACCCTGCAAAAGCGTTCGAATGGCGCGCCCAAGGTCGTCGAGCACGAGATCCAAAGAAAGCATGTCGAGAACCCCCTGAAGAGAGACCGTCTACGAAGACGTCAAAACACCATCCAGGAATCGCTGGACAACAAGCAAACCCTGTACTTTGCCAACGCTTCCATCGGCACTCCGGCGCAAAACTTCAGGCTACACATCGACACGGGAAGTAGTGATCTCTGGGTCAACGTCGCCACCTCTTCGCAGTGCGAGAACACACAACAGAACGACTGCTCAATCTCGGGCACCTACGCTCCCAACTCGTCCTCAACTTATGAGTACGTCAACAGTCTTTTCAACATTTCATATGTTGATGGCTCGGGTTCATCGGGCGACTATGCTACCGATGTCTTCCGCATCGGTGGTGCCCAGTTACAAAACCAGGAATTCGGTATTGGTTACGTGTCGAGCTCCGAGGAGGGTATCCTTGGAATCGGTTATCCTACCAACGAGGCCATCCTTGAATATTCGAGGGAGCCTTACGTCAACGTGCCCCAGCACATGATGCAAGCCGGACTCATCAACACCAATGCTTACAGCTTGTGGTTGAACGACCTCGATGCTTCCAAGGGCTCCATTCTGTTCGGTGGTGTCAACACTGAAAAGTACACTGGATCTCTCCAGACCTTGCCCATTCTCACCGAGCAGGGCATTTACGCCGAGTTCATCATCGCCCTCACTGGTGTCGGCTACAATGGCCAGGAAAACTCTATCGCCTCGAACCTCAATACTGCTGCTCTGCTCGACTCTGGCTCTAGTTTGATGTATCTTCCCAACGATGTCACCGACTCCATCTACCGCATGACCGGTGCCAAGTACAGCCAGCAGTACGGTGCTGCCTTCATTGACTGCAACATGCGCTACAACGACACCACTATCGACTTCACCTTCTCGTCTCCTACCATCCGTGTTGCCATGTCGGAACTGGTTCTTGTTATGGGCTACCAGGGTCGCACTCCTCTTTGCATTCTCGGCATTGCACCTGCTGACGGTACCACTCCCGTTCTTGGTGACACATTCCTTCGCAGCGCTTACGTCGTCTACGACATTACCAACAACGAGATTTCGCTCGCTCAAACAAACTTCAACAGCACTGGCAACAACATCATGGAGATTACCAACACCAGCGTTCCCGATGCTACCGGTGTTGCCTCCGCTGTCACTTCCGTTTCTCAGGAGACCGGCGGCGGTCGTCTTGGTGGCTTCCCCTCTGGCAGCGTGACCAGCAGTGGCATGGGTGCTATCATGACTCCCGGACCCAAGGGGCTTGGAGCTCTTGCTGCCGTTGGTGCCGCTGCACTCTTTGCTTTGTAAAGCACTTGATGCAAATCAGAGCCCCGGTTAAGAATGCATGACCTTTTTGCTTCTTCATTATTGTTACTGTATAAAAGAGTGCCTTTTTTCCCTCAGGCACGACTTTCTCTACTGCATATTCGGCGCCCTCCTTATTGCTCTCTTTCGTTACCTTTTGTTGATAGCGGTCTTCTTTCTTGGTATTTGCTCCAGACAGTCTGTGTCTTTTGGATATCGTCATTACTACACAGCAGATAGAAAGTTTTACTTTGTTGCCTTTATTGGTATACAGCATATTATACTTTTTATACGTACATGCTCGTCAATTGTAAACCATTAAACTTTTGATCATGAAACGTAAAGTTTAAAGCCTCGTTGTGGTGACTTTTTGACCGGATGGCATCGGGAGGTTTTTCAACCACGGCTTTTTTGGGCACGACTTTTTTTGTTTTGGTTTTCTTGACTTGTTGGTTCTTTTTTTTTCTTTTTTTTTCTTCGAGGAGATATGTACGAGTGAGGTTTCTCTTTTGTCTAACAAGCATGGGATTTTTTTTAGATTTGCTCTCTCTCTCTATGGCCTTTTAAGTGCGCACGAGAGACTATAGATGTGTTTAAATAAGTACTGAAAAAAAAGAAATCTTACTACTTTCTTCTAAATGCTGCTTTTTGCTCTTCTTTTTTATACTTTATATTAAGGAGGTTTCTAGGCTATATAGAAAGGCAGGATGTCTATAATTTCGATTATATTAATGGGTAAGATTGATATGGGTTTATTTAAGTCAGGGTTGTCCTAGTAGCGGGTATAGATGCTAACGTCGGGATGGAGATGGATCTTGTAGCCCATGAATAATGTGTTTTTGAGAATTGCGGTTGCAAGGGTATTTAGGTTCGATTCTTGCTAGGCTATGCAAGGCTTGGAGATACTAAGAAGTCTGCACTTTTCCTCTGTTTCTGATATAGTTTGTCATTGTGATGTATATCAAAAGATTCAATTTTTTCCAAAGATCGTTGGAAGTGTTGTAAACACCATCCTCTAGTCTTGCTAATCATTTATTTAAAGAACTAGAGATGAAACTTTAAGAACAGCCACTAAACTTCCAATCTTTCCTGATCTCTCTCTTGCACCCAAACCAATATCAAGTCTCCTAAACACCAACCACCTTCGGCACAGCCCAGAACCCAGAAAACCTCTTCTCGGCCACAACCTCCAGTTTGACTTTTTCCTTCAGCAACTCGTGTTTTGCCTCTACGTCTTGCACGCTCTTGATCCCACACTCCTCGACCACTTTTTTCAGCAATGCCACTGCGATACCTGTAGCAACTATACTGCCGAGAAGGCCTTGGATCTCCTTTTTGAAAGCGGCTTCGCAACCTTTGTAGCTGCCTGTTTGCGCATCTATGGCTTTTAGAGCTGATAAGGCGGTTTTGACGGATGTGAGACGGGAAGATATGGTGGTGAAGACGGCGGTGAAGGAGGATGTGGGGGAGAGGTTTGTTGCAGTGGATAGCTCGTCTGCAGATGGGAGGGTTGGTGTGCCGATGGGGAGGTAGGGTTTCATGCGTAATTCGTGTCTGCGTGCGTCGGTCGAGTATACCTCTGTTTCCTTCAACGGTTCAAGAAGCTTCAGAGAAGAAAGCACGGCATACACCGATGACAATGCAGACGCAAATTCTGCAACAGTGGTCGCGTTTGCGGTGTGGAAAGCGAGGGAAGCTTGAGAGCTAGCCACTTGCTCTGCCATCAATTGAGCCCCTTGCTTTTTGTATCTTCTCGCTCGCAAGTGGAGAAACAAGTCAATGTGTTGAAGATGCTCTGCGCGTGTTGCAGCCACAAAAGACAGGAAGCGATACATGTACCCAAACTCGGCGGCTTGATATATATCAAGCTCAAACCCTAGCTGCAGACTCCACTCCATGACCCTGAGTTTGTGGAAATACGCCCAGGCGGCCAGAGGATAGAATCTCTCCAGCGGAGATGCTGGGGTGGGGAAGAGCGCGTGTAGTTCTGCATCTGCATTCTCGGCTTCTGCCTGTAGGCCATCGAGTACACCTACGCTTTGGCAAAAGGTTCTTCGCATGCGACACCGGTTCTGGAGTATCATGCGCGGGATGTTGATGTACTCGTCCATTGCTTTTGCCATGAATTCGTCAATGATGCGGGAGGACAGGTATCGTGCATCTGTGGGCAACTCGACTTCCCAGTTCGCGGGCGATAAAAGGGGGTCGCCTGCCATGGAGAGACTGCGAATGTCTTCGAGCAGCAAAGAGAGGTGGGGTGTATTATGAGAAAGCAGTTTCTGCCCTTTGAAGAGCAAGCCTTGCATTATGGCTCGCGAGTAGGTAGACGGCTGAGGAGTGCGGTTGGAAAAGTCCCATGCGAAACGCTACAAACAGATTTTGGTCAGTCTCGAGGAATTCAGAGTCATGCAGTATAGAGAAGCAAAACACTTACGGTTACATTCAAGGGACTTGGGTTTTCGATGCTTGCGAATCGATGAGCTTCAATGTTGTCCTCGGCCAGTCTTTTGAAGCGAGGATATGCCTCTTCCCAACTCGTCTTGATCATGGGCGTCGGAGGAGTGTTGCTGGCCAGATGCCTTTGCACTCTCTCTGAGAAGAATTCAGGTCTTGCTTTACCCAGCTTTGCCGTCTCGTTGACCGAATTGACAGAGTCGAGTACTGCCTTCCACATTTCAGTCTTGTCGACTACTTCAACAAGACTCAATGGCTCTAGAGCTTCGAGCAAGTGGATCCGCAACTGCAGACGCTGCTGAAGTGCCTCGTTGACATCTGCAGACAGACCCTGTGCGCTGAGAATGTCCAAAGCGCCGCGTAGTTCTGCAACGACATCTTCGTGATTGACATCATTCAACATGTATTGCGTGAACGTCTGAGTGACAAAGTCTTCTTCTTCGTAATAGTGCTCGGAAGTGATTTCCTGAATCACTGCATCGCAAGATTTGATGATGCCGAGGCAAAATGCTCGAAGGACATTACTGATTAGTGGGTCCGGGTTTTCAGGACTTGATCTCTTTGTATTAAAGATAACAGCGTTGAGAGGTCGGTAGTAAGGTGTCAGCAGAGAGTACATGTGCAGAGAGGTAAACAGTGTCTGCGAGAGTGCGTATCCTTTTTGCCAGGCCATCTGTAGCTCATGTCAGAACATCCACACAATCAAATCATTGAGCCAAACATACTTCGAAGGAGAGCATTTGATCCATTATACCAATAATTTCCTCAGGCGACATGTCTTGCAGAGGGTCGAAATTGTCCACTGCAGCATCCTTGTCGGGAATTAACAAACCACTGTCCATCTTAGGATCCATAATCTGAGATGTATGTCAGCAACAACTATGAAGTCGACGACAGTTAACTTACCTCTAGTGCTCCAACAGCCTCGAAAAGTGTAAAGAAGTCATCCTTGACTAATTGTCCCTGCCGCAGTTCTAGCACTCAGGAATCAGCAAAACCTATACAACAATTCTGCAACACGGCCAAACAAGATCATCTGCCTTCCATGGAAATGAGGAAGACAATAATGGCAGGACTTCATGACTTGTAGGTTCACCAACACATACCTGCAGAAGCATCCGAAAACTCTCGTGTAATGTCTGTGACTCTCATCTGTCGCGGCGTGTATTGCGATGACCGTGATGCACCACCGCCGTACGCAGACATGGCAGCAGACTGAGCATCGCCAGTTCCCAAAGTCAGGCGCGTCAAATCTGGTTGCATGACGTGTATTGAGAGGATGTGAGTTTAAGAATTATCAGGTAGACTTCACTAATCGGAGGTCTTGTTGGGCGGCTTTCTTGGTGTTGGCTTCGCAGTCGCTGCATGGATGGAACTTGAAGACCAATGATTGTTTGACAGGATCCCGGTTGAACATGTACAGATGGATTGACAGGAGACTAATTTGTACGATGGATGGAAAATAGTCACGATATATAGATAGATTGTTGCGATAACGTCACATTAAACACGGCAGGTAGAAAACATTCAAGAGACCGTAGCTCTGCAAGAGTACTAGAAGTGGTGCCGACTAATGATTGCATTTTCATTGCATTTCGAGCGTTTTTGACTTTCGCAAATCGACAATTGTTGGTACAATCACCCCTCCTTGGGTCTTTCCCTGCCCTCCTTGTGTCTCTCCTAGCGCATGGTATCTGGTCGGATTTACGAGGACTGGGCGGCGTGGGTGGACTCTGCGAGGGCTTTGGCGAGGTTCTTGCTCTCACCCTGCTTGCCGTTCTGTGTGTGGAAACGAGTCTGTCAGCGATACTGTTCGAGTTGTCGTTGGATGGAGTGTAGCGTCCGTGGCGTGGTGTATGTGTGTTGCAGAGGACGGGTCTAACGCACCTCCCACTTGGCAAATCTCAAGTCCATCTCTCCTCTGCGCTCGGCAGCCAATCTCTTGTCCTCCTTGAGCGAGCGGCGGACAACACGGGCGGCGACGGCCAGGTAACGGTTGTAGCTGTGGATCGAATCCAAGAATCAGTCTTCTGGTCCTCCATCTTCTCCAGGCTCGGGCTGGCGCGGATTGGCGGAGGTGCTCACCTGAGACCAGCGGCTTTCCAGGCGGCGACCATTGTGACGGTATTGGAGAGGTGTGGGTGGTTGATGCAGAGGGTGTATAGAGAGCTTCCAATTCAACTGAATGCGCTTGCCTCGACTTCCAACCCTCCGTCTCCGCGCCGCTTGGCGTCCTTCTCCGCCGACGCGTCACGTGCATTGGACAACTATCTCTAGTAGTCAACATTTTCTCCTTGGCTTACTCACATGGTCACAAATGCTAAGTGAATGACTTGCAACCCTGCATCATCATGGTGAAGTAAGGGTCATGTCCTACAAGACTGTTTGGGGACTTTGGGTCGGCTGGGTGCCAACCTATTCCTCTTCAGCTTGTTCGGTCTTCGTCGTCAAAACTCAATTGCCAACACTTTGATTATCCACACTCGTAGCATTAAAAGAAGAAAATGCTGATTTATTAACAAACGAAAAAATTGCATCAAGTCTACGCGTGAATCGCGAGTACAGTTTTAATGGTACATTTTTTCCTGCCTCACTTCCCGAATCGTATTTACATTCTTTACACCTTGAGGCCGAGCTCCTCAGCGTAAGGGAGAACGTAAAGGTCACCGACCGATGACACCGAGGCCTTGTTCTCGAAGATGGCCTTGGCAGCCTGCAAGAATAGTTAGCACTTGTTACGACCGCGAAATAATCCATCAAACTCACCTCCTTAAGCTGCTCCTCAGTGACAGAGTCAATGCCCTTGGCGACCTCATCTATTTGGTAGGCCTTGTTACCCTGGACGAGACCGGCACCGGTAAGCTCAATACCAGCATCAATGTTCTGGCCGAACTCGAGCTCCTTGAACTTGGCGGCGGCCTTGGCCTTGGTGAAGTCCTCCTTGGAAACGCCCTCGGCGACCTGCTTGAGGGCGTTGACGACCTCTTGAGCGGCGCCTCTGACGTCCTTGGCAGATCCCTTGATGGAAACGGAAAGGAGACCAGCGTCCGAGTAGATGGCGCTCTTGGTGGCGATGGTTGCACCGTGGAACTTGGAAGAGGCCTTGGAAAGAAGAGAGAAACCGGAAGACCACTTGATGGCGGACTGGCCACCGAGGAGAGCGGCAAGGACGGCAATCTCAGGCTTGTATGAAGCACCAGTAGGGGTGCTTGAGCCGGGGAAAGCGAGGACCATGGCGTTACCGGAAGCGTGAGCGATACGCTCCTCACCACCGTAGTACTGAGACTTGGGAGTGGTGATCTCGGCTCTGGCGGATTGAGGAATGTTGTTGAAGAACTGACCAACCCACTTGGAAAGCTCACCAGACTCGATGCCGTTGGCGACAATGGCAAAGTTGGGGGCGGCGTAGGCGGAGTCGGCAAAGTCGGCAATAGCGTCGGCGTCGAGGTACTTGGTCATGGGGGTCGAGGAAGAAGGCGAGGTAGGGACACCGAGACCGCGGTGGAAGGCAAGACCGTGGGCCGAGTTGACGGCCATCTCGGTAACGTCACCAAGCAATTGCTTCTGGGCGAGCTGGATGTGGGGGTAGATCTCCTCGTGGTAGATGTGAGGGGCGTACTTGGTCTGGGTAGCGACCTCGGCGAGGAGCTCGACAAAGTAAGGCAGGTCGTCTCTGAGGAACTTTGCGCCGACGACGAGGTTCTCGCGGGAGCGCGAGGAGTAGGTCTGAGAGCCCATCAGCTCGGCCTCACGCTGGATGCGGAGAGTGGAGCGCTGGTGGGTGCCCTGTATGTACGGATGAGTTTCATGTGTGACAATCGGGTCGTTGGTGGCTGGCGCAGACCTTGAAGGCGAAGCTCTGCAGACCGAGGGAAAGGCCGGGCAGGGGCTCGTAGCGAGTACCGGCCTTGGAGACAATGGCGAGCTTGGTCATAGGACCGGCCATGTCTCTGCTGGCGAACTTGACGCCATTGGCGGAACCGGTCTCAAAGGCGAAGGAACCCGAGGCGGGAGCAGCGAGGCCGCGAGTCGAGGGGGCCGAGAGGTTGCGGGCGGCGCGCTGGGCTGGCCGTCTGAAAGCCGAACAGGACAGCATTGTGAGTGTGCCGGCGGGGAGCAATTGGCGGAGGGGAGGGGAGCTGGGAGATACGGCGATGTCTTTGAGCCAACGCTGTCGACGCTCGAGGTTCCTTCCTGGCCCTGCTGTTCGGAATAAGCCGCCTCTGATTCGTCGGGCAGTGGACCTTCCTCGAAAAGTCCACAGCACAGACCCGGTCGCGCTTTCCGCAAGCCGGTCATGTTCAAAATGATTTGAGCTTTCTGTTCCTGCCTCATTCTGCGCCCATTCATGTCGCGGTAGCATAGGACACACTGTACAACCTGACCGAGGAAGACGTCGCTGCTGCGCCCCACCATGGCCGAGGTAATGACTTAGTTCCTGCTCTACATCCAGAATCCCCATTCTGAGTCTTCTTTACAGCACTATTCGCAGCTTTGCGCTCTCCTGGTCGACGAGTCGTATGGTCAACTCTCGGCCCACGTCTTTCGTACCCTTGCTCTCTGGGGCCGCGTCAATCTGCAGACCCTCATCTCCAACGCCCAGCTCTCTCCTCGTCATGTCAAATACGCTCTGAGTGTGCTCATCCAGCAGCATCTGGTCCTCCACTCCTCGGCCGCCGGTAGCGATCCACAGACCTTCTACGAAGTCGACTGGAATGGCGCATACAACTTGATGCGCTCTGGAAAGATCATCAACATCGTCCAGTTACGCTTTGGAGAAGCTGCCGCTCAGCTCGTCTCCAACTTGTTGCAATTGGGCCACGCACGTGTCGGAGATCTGGAGGATGCCTACAAGTTCACAAAAACCCCTGGACATGCAATCGACACCGAAGCCGAATACATCAACGGCGAGGGCATGCCTGCGCAAAGAGGTCTTAGGAAGATCACCAGCCCCGAACAACTTCACTCGATGCTGTGTAAGCTTCTAGAATCTGGCTTCCTCACAAGGGTTCGGCCGACCACCTTTCTTTCTCCCGCCGATTCCCACAACGAAGCCGACCTTGTCGTCAAACGCGAGCAGTTTCCCGATGGAAAGGTCACTGGTCCCAAGGCAAAGGTCGTGTACGAGCAGGCTCTAAGAGATTTGAAAAGGAAATGGAGGAATGCCGGAGAGGATGCTGTCACTGGTGTGAAGAAGGTTCCCAAAAGATCCAACGGATATGGCCCCTCCGCTAAGAGAATGAAGACCAACGGAGGTGCGGCAAATGGGGTAGGCACATACGGGGCTGAAGACGAGGACGACGTCATTATGGACAAGGACATGGTGCTGAAGGTCAGCTGGGATAAATGCAACGTCGCCTTGCGAAGCCAGGCTCTACAGAATCTGGCTGCAAAGTCTATCGGAGACGTCACAGCGACCGTGTACGGCGCATTACTGGAACTGCTGGAAAAGAAATGTCCGAGATGTTACGATGAGCTCGCCATCTACACAGACGAGGCAGATGAAGAAGCCGCTCAGCCTACTTCTACTACTCTCGAAATCACAGACATTCTCGACCCCACTATCGATCTAGCCTCTACCCTTTCTAATGGCGACGATGACGATTATGACCTGGAAGACGACGATGTGCCGAAACGAGAGAATGGCAACGAGAAATTCAAGGGCGGTGCCTCTGCGTTTGCAGACCGCAATCAGCGTCTCACACTGGTCGAGCAACATATGGCCCTCCTGGCCGAGCATCCACGCGGCTTTGCTCAAAAGGTCAGCACTCGCGGTAAAGGAGAGTGGAGGGTTAATTTCCCAGCACTCATCCGATGGATGCAGCGCAACGAAGTGGAGCAGGTCATCAACGCAGGCCATGGCAGTATTGCCACGCGCATTGTGCGCATGCTTCACTCCAAAGGAAAACTTGACGAGAAGCAAGTCGCCAACTTCTCCCTCATGCGCCAAAAGGATATCCGCAGCATCTTGACCGCAATGCACGAGCATGGTTTCGTAGAAGCACAGGAAGTACCCAAAGACAACACACGCCAACCCAGCAGAACTCTGTTCTTGTGGTACTTTGACCCTGATCGATGCCGTCAATTACTTCTGCAACACACGTACAAAGCTCAAGCCCGCCTTATTCAACGCATGCAACATGAGAAGGACGTCGTCAGCGAGGTCATCCAGAAAGCCGAACGTCTCGACGTCGTTGGCCACGAGGACGAATATCTGACTGCCGGTGACAAGCAAGTCCTCCGTACCTGGCGCGAATTCGAGGAGAAGCTCTTGACCCAACTCGCCCGCCAGGATGATCTCGTTGCTCTGCTACGCGACTTCTTGCCTGACGTACGCGACGCTGCTTCTGCTTGATCAACCTCTCCCTTGCTCGACTTTCTGATGCTTGTGTTTCTTTCTTTTTGACGATCAGAAATACCATTTACTCTTTTTCTTGCATAGCGGCTGGCGTTAATCAATGGGTCAAAAGGACTGAGATGGGTTAGCTCTCTTGTTACAAGATGACAGTCCGATAGAAGCAGAAAAGGTGTGTACAGAAAACTTATATCATTATTCAACAATCACTCGCAGAGCAACATTTGCTACTCTTTCACTCCAAGTCGATGCTTCGTGCTCATGCCGTTCTATGCCAAAGCCTCTTTGCTGTCACCAGCTAGATCGACCATTCTTTTTACAGTGACCCTGACTCGATAGTAAGCATAAACCCCGTTCCCCAAGAATTGGGGTGAATACATCACAGCCCCAAATCCTGGAGCGATTACTGCTCAAACACAAATGACGAGGAGGATATGAGGCCTCAGTCTTCAATTATTGGAGCAAGCAATGATGATGAGCAGAGAATGCAGTGTTCTTATAACAGTCGAGAGGTCTATATAAGAGAGAAACCCCATTACAGGAACAACGGGTGTAGTCGGACAGGTGGGGAAGTCGGACAGCAATCCAATTGGTATACCACAACTTCCGTACGGTCGCATTCGACGACGAGCGACTCGATTTGTTCCAAATTCAAACTGTAGATAGATGATTAGTATACAATCAACCTCTTATACGCGAACGTAGTGATTTTGGTGGTAGTGGTGGTGTATTGTTCTCCTTGTTCCAATCCCTCTATATTCGTACGATATCGTCTGCCTTAACTAGATTACGTCCTTTTTTTTTTTGCGGTACTCTTCTAGTTCCCTTTTTCTTATATAGCTAGTTATGTTTAAACTTAAGGGTTCGATATTTAAGTATATGTTAAGCTAGTTTAGCTATTTTTAATCCTAAGGCTTTAAAGGCTTTTTTTAGCTATCTAATACGTTACCTTAAGTTTCTCTTTTATACTTATAACTATACTAATTAAAATTTAA